>VYZP01065533.1:0-133161 GCA_013400635.1 Hypocryptadius cinnamomeus | reverse complement strand
TCTCTCCACCCTCACAGGGAACAATTTCTTAGTGATATCCAACCTAAACCTCCTCTCTGTCACTGTGAAGCCATTGCCCCTTGTCCTGTCACTCCAGGCCCTTGTCAAGAGTCTCTCTCCATCTTTTCTGTGGCTTCCCTTCAGGCACTCCCATGAGGCCACAATGAGGTCACCCCAAAGCCTTCTCTTCTCCAGGCTGAACAATCCCAATTCCCTCAGCCTTTCCTCCCAGCAGAGCTGCTCCATCCCTCTGATCCCCTTGGTGTCCCTGCTCTGGCCTGGCTCCAGCAGCTCCCTGTCCTTCCTGTGCTGGGATCCCAGGGCTGGATGCAGCTCTGCAGGGGGGGGCTCAGCAGAGCAGGGCAGAGGGGCAGAATCCCCTCCCTCACAGGGTAGAGAATGGTAGAGAAGAGCAGGACAGCAGGCAGTTCTCCTCCTCAGCTGGATTTCCCCAGTAAGGGAATCTGTGGTCTCTCCCTCTCTGGGAAATGCCCAAACGCTGTCCCAGGATGAGAAAGGAGAGACTGGAGACACTCCTGGGCACTTTGTTTCTGTGGAAGATAGAGCAGCAGTCAAGGTTCTGAGAGGCAATTTGGAACAAGGCTCTGCAGCAGGATACAGGACAGGGATAAGTTAGTCATGAGCACAGATGAAGAGTAATCCTGCATTAGTCACACCACAGATAATAAGAGCTGGAAAATGATGACATGTGAGCCTCATGTTAAACCCACTTATGCTTAATTCTCTGTGCTGAATATAAATTGTTCTAAAGAACAACGCATTCCTCTACAGAACAATTCTTCACATCATGCCACTAACATCTCTGTCATCCTGATTTAGGCCACTTAAATGTCAGTAAGACAAGTTAACACTGCCGAAGGGCAGCTCTGTCCCATGCACCAGAAATCTTTTTCTGTCATATTCTGCTTTCCTGCAGTGCCTCATGAAAAGATGCAACTTTCGCACGCAGGGGTAGATTTGTAGTGAGGTTACAGGGGAAAGGGATAGTGAATCCCTTTTCTCCCCCCATATTCCTCTCCAGCACAGTATGAAATATAAAGAATTAAGATCTAATATGACTTGGTGTATCTCTGCCACCACCCTGGCTATGCTGTAGCCAGCCTGCCATGTGGAAATGTTTCCCTTCCACTCATTCCAGCCCTGAATGCCTTGATTCTCCAAAGGTGTGTTGCTACGTCCCAAAAAATCCCCAAATGAAAAGCCATGCATGATGAGGAAGCCCAAGTCAAGTTTTCCATATGAATACAAGGAACCCATCTGCCTTGCAACCTCTTTGAATGCCGAAAGATCCACAGTTTCTACCATCAGACAGGATTATTAGGCATTAAAACCACAGAAAATATCATAAGCCACAGAATCAATTAGGTGGAAAAGACTTCCAAGGTCATTGAGTCCAATCTTTATCTAGTGCAACCTTTGACCATGCTGGTTAGAGAGAGAGTGAAAATGGATTGTGAAGGGCAGAATATTCCAGAGGGAAAGGGGAGCTACTGTGTTGCTTTCTGAGCATGCAAGTTCAACATAAAAAGCTATAATCAATTTTTCTTTTGGCAAAAGTGGGTGTAGAGCCTGACAGCATTAAAACCTCTGAGGTGAAATTTGAAAATATTACCAGATTATTAGCAGTGTATAAAAAAAAAGTGCAGAAAGCTGCAGTGCTGAATTAATGAAGTGCTGCCCTCTCAAGCCATTGCAGCCTGTTTGAAGAGAGTCTCTGAAGCTCCTGCCACAAGGTCCCCCCACCTGAAACCATGGGGTTGTATGGTGCAGACCACACTCCTCAACCAGGTGCCTCCTACCTGCTGAGGTTCCAGGTTTGTCCCATCTGCAGGAGAATTTCAGAGCAGGGGCTCAAAGGCACCTTTGAGTTAAAATGAATTTTTTAAACAAACAACCTCTGGGTCCTGGGAGAGCTGTACCTACTCCTGCAGCTTTCTCTAAAGGTAATGTGTAGCCTGAGACTCACAGGAAATGTTTTTCCCACCCTTCTGGAGACTGAACTTCTGAAACACTGTCACAGCATTTTTTCCTAATGACTTTGTGTATTTGTTCTTGAAGAACAACAACAACTTTGGGGGTGGGGAGGAGAAGAGAAAAATGTTCTCTGAAGATGCTGTTTCTGGAGGTTACTTTTAGTAAGCCTGGAGTCTGCTGCCACTAAAATCAGCAAGAAAGTTATCACTGGCACCAGTGGGAACAAGAGCACGTGCAGCAGTTTTACATTCAGAGGCTGAGTTAGGAAGTCTTTTGTTCTTGCTTCTGGTTTGCATGTCTTGTTTACACAGAGCAGTTAATGCCAATAAAAGGACTAACCACCACTAACAAGCAGCTGTAACAGATAACCCGGTGAGTATGGGATGGATTGTGTTACAGCAGGGAAGGGGGGATTTGTAGCTCTGTGTTATACTAGGATGCTGCTTCCCCACACGGGGAGCATATTCTCCAGTGGTTAAATTGAAGCAGGGATCTAATCTATTTGTACTGAATCACTCCTCCTGTACCCACCCCTGAACACCCTCTCCCTGGGAACAAGGCAGCCTGAAGGTATTCATCTCCTAGCACCAATGCCTGCCTGGTGAATTTGCCAAGAACCTTAGCAGGAGGTTTCAAAGGCATTTCCCTACAGCAGGGAAATGATAGAACTCCTGTCTCTTAGGATTTTTACACTCTCATGGAAATAAAAGTGCTGTGACTGACAGAGTAGCATCCACCCCATCCCTGCAACCCCCCTGCCCCATGTGCTTCAACATTGCCATCTTTCCTTTGCACACCCTGGATTTCTCTTTGAGGTCTTTCTCTGAGTCCCAGGCTCTTCATTTAACCATACAAAGAGAGGCTCTGCATGTCCCTCTCTTATCTGCTCCTTTCTCTCTCAATGTTCTCAACCTCAGCCCTTCCCTTCCACTTCACAGTGTTTTTATTTATCCAAATTCTCTTTCCTCCATACCCCATCCTGCTGCAGACCCTCCTTCACTGTCTCCTGGCTCCCCCTTTCTGTTTCCATCAGTTGGCTTGCACTCTCAGCATCCCTTCCTCCCTCCTTCTCAGAGTTATATCTAGTATCCAACAGGTGCTCCCCCTGCCATCTCCAGGCATGTCAAACATCAGGCTGTGCTAAGCATCCCTTTGAGGGCTTTGAATCTCCAAGCAGGAAACCCAAGGCAGTGTTGTACGAACTGAGTTCTCTCCAAGGGCATGTCTGGTACCTCGGGGTCTGGGCTCTGTTTTGCTCCTATAAAGACTGGAGACTCCAGCCTGGGGTGGAGGGCAATCCTGTCCTCAGACAAGCACCTTCAAGCTTTGCAATCAACTCTCAACAAGGGTAATCCTGCATTTTTCTTGCAGTGTCTGCTTGGTGCCAGCAGGGTCTCCTCAATTTGCAGTGAGGAGTCCAGGTGTGGGATCCATCTGAGACATGGCCAAAACATTGGAACACGCTCTGTGCTGCTGCCAAAGTGGGTTTAACTTTCATTGTCTTCTAAAGGAAAAGCTATAAAAGAGTTACTCTCTTTGCTAAAAGGTTTTTGTTATTTTCTGTCATCCCTCTGTGTTACTAGTGTGTCTTTCACTAATATCTTCTCTCATGAATACATCCTTTTCATTTCCTCACTTCCCTTTCTTCCTCCCAGATAATTTACAATGGCAATGGCAGAGCTGTATGGAAATAGCTTCACACTGACAGAGAGCAGGTTTACATTGGATATGAGAAAGAAATTCTTCCCTGTGATAATGGTGAGGCCCTGGCACAGGTTGCCCAGAGAAGCNATAATATATATAGATGTATAATAGATAGTAGAGCTGCTCTAGCAGGGGGTTGAAGCTGGCTGATCTTTAAGGTTCTCNCAGGTTGCCCAGAGAAGCTGTGGCTGCCCAGTTTAGATGGGGCTCTGGGCGAGCTGGGATAGTGGAATATATATAATATATATATATAGATATATATATAGTATATAGAGATATATAATATATATTATATATATTATATATATTAATTATATATATATAGATATATAATAGATATAATATATATAGATATATAATAGATAGTAGAGCTGCTCTAGCAGGGGGTTGAAGCTGGCTGATCTTTAAGGTTCTCTTTAAGGTTCTTCCAACCCAAACCATTCCATGACTCTATGAAGGGGTCAGGAAAGCAGCCTCCAGCTTTGCAAATGAGGTCATTACAAGCAAAGCTGGAAATTTAACCCAGTCCCTGATAGAACTGGGCTGACTCCCAGTGGGTTTGTTTTTCAGGAGACATTCAGTCTGGGTTTGGTCACTCTGTCTGCAAACACAGCTTTAGCTCTTAAGCCCTGATCTTCTTCCCAGCACAGATATGAAATCCAGCAGATAAAAACTGGGATCCTCTCCCTGCACCTTCCCCAATAAAGGAAGTATTTCTATTGCCTGCAGAAGGTTTGTGCAGAAGTTGGTTGGTCTGTGTGTGCTGCTTGCTGTTCAGTTAACCAGCGTGCCAGGCTGCAGTAAGCCCTAGTTTGTGTTGTTTGTTAAGGAATTTTCAGCAAAATTTCTGGTATAAAATATCACCATGGCAAAAAGAAACCTTTCATGGCAATGTTTTCATTCAGTGAAAACTCTGGGGATGCAGAATCCTGGGTCCAGGAGGAAAAAAACTTGATAAAAAGCAGTGTGAAAGAGTCTATTTTCCTTGCATATAACACGTGGGTTTACTTCTCAATACCTGGATTAGGCAAGGAGCTTTATCCTGAGTCTCCTGTCCCTCCTTTACTCCAGCAAAGCCACATCCAAAGGGATCTTTCTAGCCCAGGGCAGGTGTTTCACAGTTTTCCCTGCTGGAGTGTATCTAACCTGCATAAATACTTAAACACTTGTTGAGAGAGGAGAGCGTTTTGCAAGAGATTGATTTGACAGTGCTGTTGTTTAGGCATTCACACAGGATGTGGGAAACTGAGGTTCAGGTCTGGGCCTCAATGAATATTGAATTATTTATGGAAAGAAGAGCAGCTGCAGTAGGGAGGAGTGAGACACAGTAATGCCACTGGAGTTGGGGCACTTATGGGCGTGTTGGAGAGGGCAGAGCAAGATCTCATCCCCAGCTATCCCACATTCCTGGTGATTGTCCCATCCATGGCTGGCTCACTTGTTCTGTTACCTCAGAGGAAACCTTCAGAGCTTGCCCCTGTCCCACTGCAAAAGTTGTAAAACCTCTGTGTAGTACAAATTACTCCAGTTCTGGCATTTTTCAGCTTTTCAGACCTCTGTTTTTCAGTGTAAATATTCTTTTACGCTGCACAAATATTTAAAATGCAAATTATAAGATTTCTATCTTCCCTGTGACCTCTCAAGGAAGCAGTCTGGATGGTTTGCTGTATTTTCAGCCTGGATTCCAGGGCCTACTGGTCTGGGCTTCTGAGTACTCCTGTGGTTGAGGAAAAAATAATAATTAAAAAAATTAAATTAATGGAGTTTACATTTGGTTTGAAGAGTCATAAGGCTTGAGGTCAGGCTTACAGGAGCAATTTCCATAGACTAACACTCCCAAGCTGTGTCTTATAAAGTTCTTAAGGATTGGGAAAGGAGGTTGTAAAAATAAAACACCTACTCTAAAGAAACATGATTATTATGTTCTCAGGCCTCACCACAGAGGTCTTGGCTTATCAACTACAGGCACTCCTCAAGGAGTCCAGGAGCTTGGGCTCACTGTTCCACATTGTCTTAGGTTGAGAAGGAAGTGAGGTTTTTTTTGGAAGTTGTGGTCAAACCAATCAGTGCTTGGATTTGANTTTAGGGGGAGGCAATGTCCTGAAGTCAACAGAGATGCAGTGGTGTGAACAGAGATGGCTGAGGACGGTGTGGTGGTGCCCTCTTGTCTTCAGTGGAGAGGAAGATCTCTGTTTCACGAGACCCCTCGGCCCCAGGGGGTGAAACTGGGGGGGACTGGTGTCTTGAAGCTGAGAGACTGTTGCTGTTTGGAACTGGGCAAAGCATCCTTAAGAAGCAAACCTTAAAAGCAGTTCTGATCTATGTGCAGTAGTGAGAGCACTGAGCATAGAAAGAAGATGTTATGAAGGCAGATGTTTTTCTGGGCGGTGCTACGAGTGACAAGGAAACACAAGAGGTTTCAGCTGTGTTTCCAGGGGAAGTCTATGGTGCAAGGGGAGACTCCTCTCTCCCTGATAAACTGAAAGCTAATTCTTTGAGGGGTGGTGATGGACTGAGAGTTGGTTATTTGAGGAGTGGTGATAAACTGAAAGTTGATTATCTGAGAAGGAAGAGGAGAAAAAACGTATTTAGAAAGTTTTCATCCTGAAGTTGTTTTTTTTCCCTATATTGTAGTTAATAAAGTTTCTTTTTCTCTTTATTCTGAAGCTAGAGCCTGCTTTGCTCTATTCCTGGTCACATCTCACAGCTGCCACTGGAAAAAGTGTATTTTCATGAAAGCACTGGCATTGTGCCAGTGTCAAACCATGACACACATGAAGTCCACATGCAGAGGAAGGAGTGGACATTATGTGGCAGGTGGGGTGAAGTTTTGAGTTTCATAGTGTCTCTGGACTTTCTTCCCAATCCTTTACTCTCCTTCATTTGTCACCCCCTTTTTATGCTTGTTGTTTGCTCCAGGTCAGAGAATTTATGATGTGAAATCTCAAAGCTTCATCCTTGCTTATGTTCACACAGTCATGCCAGGTAGTTTTTGCTTGGCCACTGTAGTCCTCAGTGTGATTTCAAGCCTGTCAGATCTCACTTTTCTGCTCATCCCCACAAATACAGGTGTCCCTGGCTGCTGACTTCAGTAAACACTGGTTCTCTTCAAAGCTTCCACCAGCTAGATGCCTTCAAAACCATAAAATTCTTAGAGAAAATGGGTTGTGAATATTCCTATCACTGCTTCCTCATCTGCCAGCTTGCTGAAATAATCTTTAACTTAACAAGGAGTGTAAAACTGAAGGTGTTGCTATCCATCAGGCAGGGTTGGATCTCTTGGCAGAAAGGGATAGCTCTGCTCTGAGGCAGGGAAGGGACATGAGTGACATGAGCACCCAAACTTCCTACCTGGTCAGTGACTGGGGCAGCTCTGTGCTCAAAGGAGCTAAAGAAGGGCCCAGATCTGATAGACTGCTCCGAAATAGGAGATGACTGCCTGCAGACTGCAGTTAGGACTAGTTAGGAAAGGTCAGTTCCATGCCAGTTCTTTCCTAGCACAGGCAGTGACCTTCCAGCTCCCAGGGATGCTCCCAGACACATGCAAGTTTAACACAACAGGCACAGCCTTGTTGCCAAACCCAGCAGGATGAAGGGCCTCGCTTTTATCTTACTGAATTGAGAAAACCTCCAGCTTGTGGGGAAGGGTAAGATATGTCCTATTTTGCTGCTTTGTGAAAGGCCATTTAGCAATGAACATGTAGCAGAGGAGGTAAAATTTGTTGCACAATCCATCACCCTGACCTTTGCAGGAAATAAAGCTCTGCTTCAGAGCTCATCAACAACAACTCAAGGCGTGATTTACTGCTGGGGCTCCCTAATTTTATGCTAATGCAACTCTATTGATTTCTGCAGATTTGCAGTGGTATTACATGGGAGGAACACGAAAATAAACTGAGCACTCAGTGTGATGAGGGGACTTGTGTGTGAGAGAGCTTGCCTGTGTTTTACAATTTTATCATCTGGCCTAATGAAAGCCTCTACTTCTCCATGCACTCCTCAATGCCATCAGTCCAAGCACGGTGTTAGTTTAAAAAAGTGATAAATTACCTTCTCTTACTGCTGCCTGCATCTAAAGCTATTTGTGAATTACTGCCAGTAGGTATTTAAAGAGAAAAAAGAAAAAGAAGAAATTAAAATCAATTCAGCAAATGCCCCTAAGTTGTACAAACAAAGGAAGATTTGTAAATGACTTGTGCTCAGCATATCTGTCACCAACAAGGATGACAATGTTTGGCAGTATTTTTCCAGTTGATTTGTAACCACTCTGGAGAGTAGTGAAAGTTGGCTCAAATTCTTGAGCTGCCACTTATTTTTCTATTTGTTTGTTGAGGTTTTTTTGTCTCTGCACTGAGCGCAAATGTTCTCCTTTGGGCTGCTTCTCTGACTTTTGGTTCGGGCTGCAGAAGGAAAAACACAAATCCCTTCACAGCTGCTATTCTGGCGTATCAAAGACTTGCTTAAAACACATTAGAGTCAAAGAAAGGCTGCTGTGCAGCAGACACAGGATAACAGGGTGAAAAAATGATATAAAAACAACTCCTTTGCAAAGAAAAGTTTAGAAAGAAGAGTTTAGTGTGAAGCAGAAAAAGACATACACATTAATTTAACGATATGACTGGGAATAAGGAGCACAAAGATTCTTCTTACTAGGGAAAAATAAATCCGTGGGACCTCCTCAAATGGAATAGCATATTCATTACATTTCTGGCAATAGATTATCAGTATGATAGAGAAAGGGTGTTTAATTTTTTAAGAGAACAAACTTTGTACCTCACACTTTGTTCAGAAGCTTGCTTTGGTCTCAGTGTCTGGCTTCTAACACCTGCATGGATTCATTTCCACCACAAGCTCCTGTGTACACCTTCTTTCAGGATGATGCCTGTCAAAACAAAGCCATGAATTCAACCACTGGCACTTTCCTCTCTCTGTGGTCTTACCCCTAATGCAAACTAGAAATTAAAAAAAGAAGTTAAAGCTGTGGGTTTGTTTTTTTTTTAATAGGAAGTTTCTGGATTTTGGCAGAATATGGAATAGGGAATATGGCTAGGGCAAAATGATTATCCAAAGAGCAGAAGAGGAGCTAGTTTAATGTCATGGGGATAGAATAGTAGTACTACTAAATTTCTAGGAAATAATAGGAAAACAGTAAAACCATTTCCATGACAGCTCAGAAGACCAAACAGGAAAATTATCTAGAGTTACTGAATTTCACTGACCAAGGTCAAAATCTGAGATTCCAACAGGAGGATGCTCATTCAGGGCGGTAAGGGATGGACCCACAGTTCCAGAAGATGTTTGGATTCAGCTGACAGCAGCTCATTCATTCATTATTGGGTACACAAAGGAATATTTTCCTTACCCTGCATCCATCAGCTCAGTCTCAAACAGCTGGCAAAGACTGGTGAGGTACAGGCATGGCTACCTAAAATCGGGACGAATTCAGGGAACAAAGGAGAAGAGCTTTACTTAGGTTCCCATTCTAGCTCCCTGTTAGCCTTAGAACCTGCTGCAAAGGACCTTGTCTCTTGCCTTTCACCCAAGGTGCTGCCTGTGGAATATTTAGTTCTACAGCTGGGTTGGTCCTCTAGTACACACACACACTCTTGGTGCACTTCCAAAGGTTTTTTGGTCTGCTAGAGCATGAAGGGGAAGTAAATAGCACACACAAACTGCCTTCCCATTGCAAGCAGAGAAGATCAGACTCTCAGACCACAACAGCAGTGTGGCCAGTCCCCTGCAGCCAAACATCCCCTCAGTCAGTCTGGGCTGGTTGCTTGCTGCTCTCCAGCATTATCAGGGAATATTAGCACTCATATCAGCCCCCAAATCCTTCAAATTCCACTGCAAGATGTGGCAGATTTGACACCCACTAAGTTAAAATGAACCCCAAATCTCTGCTGCTGGGGGCTGTGACAGGAGTAGGGCTGTGGAACTGCCCTTTTTCTCTGGCTGGGAGGGAAGGAGTGATGAGCACAGGAGAGCAGCTGCAGGAATCCCAAGCTGTGCTTCGCATTTCTTATTCTGCTTGGGAAACTGGGAGATAGTCAGGAGTGAGTCTGAGGGGTGGGGGAGCAAAAGGATTAGGAACAGGAGGCCTTTGGTGTAGGTGTGGGAAGCCCAGGCGCCGTGCAGCCGTGAATCCAGGGCTGACAGCAGGCACAGCAGGACTGTCACGTTCCCACTCTGCCTGGAATTACCTCACTACCAGCATCTCTTCCACAAAAGCTCTTTCACACCTTCTACAAATGTGTAAAAGTAAACAAACTCCCACTATGGGTAAAAAAACTCTGCCAGTGTAAGAAACCTCAAGCAGGTTTTTTTTTAAGCTGAGGAAAAGTCCACAAAGATTGTGCTGGCTTGTTAAGCTGTATGTGCATGAGGATTTTGTGACCTGCTCTCACTTTTCACAGGACTTATCCTGGCTTCCCATAGGTTTGCACAGGTATACTGCAAAATATCCCTTTTACTCCCTTCAAAGAGAAACATTTTTTCTTCACCAGTATTTGCTCTACAGGATGAGCTCATCCTTTGTGTCCCTGCAAAACTGAATGGAGAATTATGTGTGATCACTTTTGGATATCTGTGAGATTTGGTGGGTACAGAGGCATATCCATAGGGTGAACCAAATTCCATTTTCTTTGATTCATTTCCAGCCACTGAGAGTAAGGGAGTTAAACATGTAAACTCAACTGGGATTTTAATCCAAGTTTCCCCTGAAAATTTCCATGGCTTAAAATCATGTATTTCTTCAAACAGTAACATGCAACAAAGTACAATACATGCCCCCCAAGCAAAACCAACATCTACAAAACCCTGTGTGTTTTCAACCACTCAAATGCTGGGATCCCTTGGATCCAAAGCGAGCAGGGTGTACTTCGGTTTGCTTCCTGTTCTTCAGGGCATTTCTGTCTAGCGTAAGTGCTCAGTGGGAATAAGAACACGAAATGACCTGAGAGAAAGCTCAGTGCATCAAGGTCAACATATATTCCAAAAAGTGGTAGAGAAACTGTTGCCATAAAAAAGTCCATCTGCCTTGCAGCTGGAGAAGAAAACAAGGGATAAAGATTTTCTCATAACTCCAATAAGGTCCTTTGCTACATAGCTCAGGCTGATGCTGAACAGGGCTAAAGGGTTTGGTGAAGGCATGCACCACATGATTGTTGTGTCACTGCTACTCTGCACTTCAGAAAATCAGAAAATCACAGAAAGGTTTGGACTGGAAAGGATCTTAAAGATCATCCAGTTCTAACCCCCTGCCAAGGGCAGGGACAACTTCCACTAGCCCAGCTTGCTCAGAGCCCCATCCAACATGGTCTTGGACTCTTCCAGGCATGGGGCAGCCACAGCTTCTCCAGGCAACCTGTGCCACGGCCTCCCCATCCTCACAGGGAAGAATTTGTTCCCAATAGCCAATCTAAATCTGCTCTCTGTCACTTTGAAGTAATCCCCCCTTGTCCTGTCACTCCAGGCCCTTGTCAAGAGTCTCTCTCCATCTTTCCTGTGGCTTCCCTTCAGGCACTCCCATGAGGCCACAATCAGGTCACCCCAAAGCCTTCTCTTCTGCAGGCTGAACAATCCCAATTCCCTCAGCCTTTCCTCCCAGCAGAGCTGCTCCATCCCTCTGATCCCCTTGGTGTCCCTGCTGTGGCCTGGCTCCAGCAGTTCCTTGTCCTTCCTGTGCTGGGATCCCAGGGCTGGATGCAGCCCTGCAGGGGGGGCTCAGCAGAGCGGGGCAGAGGGGCAGAGTCCCCTCCATTCAGAGTATCTGCACATTACTCCTACTGATGGTCTTTGTAGTGTTAGATATGGGCTTGGGATTCATCTGCATGAGCTCCTCATATCTGTGTGGCAGCAGAAGTCTCTCAAGAGAGAATCAGCCATTGCTTTGTGAAGGGCTGGCATGATGGGTACTGACAAAGGCACTCCATGAAGCCAGGGCCTTGCTTTTTCCAACAGTCAAGCTAAAGGCAAGATACATAAAATCACCGCTTCTAATAGGAGATGTAAGCTCCAGAAACAGTCTTCTCGGAGAGCAGTCCTGACATAAACCCACTCACCAGTACAGAGAATAAGAACTGCTTCTTTGGAGAAGGAGAGACACCTTCATTTGTCAGAGAGGAGCAGAAAGGGTAGAAACTGTTTAAGAAAATACCTTGCTTGCATTTCAGGACACTGGGGAACACTGGAGCTGTGACAGTGTTTCGGGTCTTGAAATGCAGGTGTAAGGAAAAGGAAGAAAAGTTTGCTTCATCTAGATGTGGAGTGCAGAATAATTACTTGTCCCCTCTGCCTTCCTATGTCACACAGATGCAGGCAGTGGGAAGAGTTTTGCTGAGGGAACTCTCAGGTGCCACCGTGTTTGCCTCAGAGTAGATGTGTGCAGATGTTTTAGAACTGTCCCTGAGGGGAATAAACAACTGAGCTGTTTCAACTGGTTTAAGAGTGAGCAAATTTCATAACTTGCACCTTGCAAACAAAGATATGAGACCAAACTGAAGAAGTTCCAATTCCGCTAATAGAGGAGGCACCACACATTCATGCTTTACAGTTCCCTCTGTCACTGCTGACTTGGAAAAAGCAGTAGCTAGGCAAAGTGTGGCTTTGTGGACCTGGAGACACAGCTCCATGGTCCTTTCCATCCTGTGGATTAAATTTCCTTGTGAAGCCCTCAGAGGATTGCATGGGCTTTTGCTAGGAAAACTGCAGCATTAGCATGTGAACTGAGGAAGATATCATCACTGAAACAATTATAATGGTCATTTTTGTATCCTCAGGGAGGGACAAGACATATTTAATATGGCACCTGGCTGTGCCCTGGCAGCCAGGAGGGACATCCCTGTCCAGGGGGCACCAGGCCCAGCATGGCCAGCCAGGCCCGGGGTAGGAATTGTCCAACTCTGCTCTGGGCTGGGGCAGCTTTAGGTGCCACAATAGTAGGAAGATCTAAAGCTATTACACTGCTGGGTCAGGGGAGGGTTAGGCTGGATTTCAGGAAGAGATTCTTCCCCCAGAGGGTGGCTGGACACTGAACAGGCTCCCCCAGGCAGTGCTCACAGCACAAAGCCAGACAGAGCTCAAGAAGTGTTTGGACAACGCTCTTGGACACATGGAAATTCTTGGGCTGTCCTGTGCAGGGCCAGGAGTTGGACTGGATGGTCCTTGTGGTTCCTTTTCAGTTCAGGACATTCTGTGATTCTATGAAATTTCTCCCAGTGTATCTTCAGCAAGTTACAACATATAATCAGTCCTCCATTTCCATTTATAGCCTAATTCCCTTCATCTTTCTAGCACTAAGTGATTACCACTGTGTAATGCAGGCCCAGATTACAGCAGCTCTTCCAGGCAAGAGAAAGGTGTTGTCGGAACAGGAAGAAAACTTTGATTTCTCCGAAGGCTACAATGAGTTAAGCAGGTGCAGCATTCCCATTTCCACACACAGATGGGAAGATGGAGCCAGTTCCATGCAGATAGTAAGCTGTGTAAACAAGAAATTTCTGTTTTGCATCAGCCTGCTGATGTGCCTTCTGCCAGAGGGCATCTGCAGCCTGAGCACTGCCAGTTTCCAGCCCGGGTGCTTCCCCCCTTCCACCAGCACTGCTTGTACCAACAGGGAGAAGGCACTGCATCCCACCACCACTCCTCTGCTCCTTCAGGCCCAGGGAAGCAGGAAATCTACACATTTATCACTCAGAAAAGCACTTTGGTGACAGTGGAAAATATTACACACAGCCATAAAAATAGTTGTGTCTCCTACCCAACAACAGCATTATTTCAATGTGATGGATGGCTTAAACTAAATAAAGTTACTTTCAGAGGCAAACCTCGACCTTCAGGGCTCTCTATTAGATATGTAAAGCTTCATCCACCAGGGCTCTCAAGCAGTTGTTTAAACATGCAGAATCTTAATGAAGTCAGCAATGCTCCTGTTGTGTTTCAAGCACTCTTTGCTGGATCCGTGCCCAAAAAACAGCTCTGCTGCCCTTAACTGTGGAGGTGTTTAATGGCACAGGTGCCACACAGTGGAAGTGGTCGCCATTCCTGTCACCCAGAGGGAGATGAGGGCATGTTTTAGGCCAGGTTCAAATAGTACTGGGTTTTCATCAGTTTCAGCAGGGCTACTCCCACTCCAAATACAGCATCACAGAGTTGTGCCTCCTCCCAAAAGCTTAGTTATTGTTAGTGTATTATTTACGTATTTAGCCAAGAGAAATTCACAGTGCAGAGTCTATTTCAGCCCTGGTCTTGAAGGGGTCTGCTATAGCTGGCATTATTATATATGTGAAATTCCAGGTGCACATCTGACCAAAGTACCAACAAGTATTTTCAATCTCCATGGAATGCCTACTAGTGATGTTCCAAAACATCTTCTTCAGACTGCCTGTGTAGCTCATTCTTCCTTCTATTCATTCTTCCATCTCTGACCAGTAAAAACATGGACACCATTATATTTACCTAAGCTCATTTGCCATCTTAGCTGGGGAGAGGCTGAAACGCCAGTCAGGCCTGTGGCAGTGCCTATATTGCAGGCTGGCTGTTTGGGTTGGGTCTACAGATGCAGGAAATCCAGGCAGTGCTGGCTCCTGCAGCCCAGTGACACAGCTGATCACCAGCCAACACTGCTTCAGACAAGCAGGAGATCTCTCTTGACTCCAGTGGCCATCATTGGGATCTCCATGATTCAGAGCAGTTGCTTAATCATGGACATCTGATGCCATCTGAGGCTGACAAGGATGTCCCTGCTTTGACTTTCAGTTCATGCTGCAGAAGAGTGCCACACTCCATGCTGTAATTCCCCAAGCACCTCTGGGATACCCTAGGAAGCTCACTGCTTATTTATTTCAGACCTTGTTGCTCTAGAAGAGTTGGCTGTATCAAGGACCAGAGGTTTTTGCTTTGTCCTCTGAAGAGAGAAGGACCTAGTGGGACACATTTACCACTGACATTGACACAAGTAAGAGTTGCGTTTGTTTTGAAACCAAAAATCCTGTACGAAGAGCCCCATTGCTTATGAGAGCTGTTAGTCAAGCTACAGTTTTAAACCTTGTGAATTAAATACTCTATTATAAAAAATAAAGCCTAGTGATCAGAGGGTTGAAAGAAGCAGAATATTCAAAGTCAGTTATTCAAAACAAGAAAAGGAAGTTCATTTTAAAGGTATTGATGAGACTATTTCTCCCAAACCACCAAGCATCTGAGACATTCAGATATCCAGAAACATAATACACTGCAATTGATTTACCTGATCTATGCAGGCTAACGTAACTGGGGTTTTAAGTAATACTTTATTGATAGACACCTCTTTGTGAGCACTATATAATCCCCTAAGATTGTGGCATATTTCTTCAAACACAGGGGGTCAGACAGTTAAGACAATCTGAGAGCAGAGAGGATGCAAACACAACGATTTTTTCACATGTTTTTTGCAAAGCGATATAGAAAACACCAAAATAACAAGATCATCGCTTTGGTACAACAGTGCAGTCACTATTCCTGGGTATAGCACTAATCTCTGCAAAGAATTTTCAATTTGCTGTAGCTCAATTTCTCCAGTGGAAAATGGCCACTCTGCTGCCACAAACAAGAAGTGCTGTGTGAATTCAGCTGCTGATGCATTGTCTCTGATTCTGTTCACAGCTGGTGAGGGTTGTAGGTAGAGCAGACTTGTGTGGGTCAGGCAGGCATTCTGTTTTCCACACAGTGCTGGAATGCTGCTGTGCAGAGGTGGCTGCATGGGTTGGCAATTGTGGTGCTGTTGACTCTGATCTGTCCACGATGGCATCATTTGTACATTTGTACCCAGCTGTGAGGAGAGCCCTTGTCAGGCTCATTAGCATCTGGGCAGAGTCATTCCCAGAGCAGAGCCAGCCTGGCTGAATGGACAAACTGTGGGAGGAAATGTTGGGGAGCAGTGCCATGGAAAGAGACTTGGGAGTCCTGGTCGATGACCAGTTGGACATGGGCCAGCAGTGACCTGGAGCCAGGAGGGACAGCCCTGTCCTGGGGGCACCAGGCCCAGCACGGCCAGCCAGGCCAGGGAGGGGATTGTCCCACTCTGCTCTGGGCTGGGGCGGCCTCACCTCAAGTGCCGGGGCAGTTTTGGGTGCCACAACATAAGAAAGATCTAAAGCTGATAGAGACTGTCCAAAGGAGGACCACCAGGATGGGGAAGGACCTCGAGGGGAAGCCACATGAGAAGCAGCTGATATCACTTGGTCTGTTCAGCTGGAGAAGAGCAGACTGAGGTCAGAGCTCACAGCAGTTCTGCAGCTTCCTTACGAGGGGGAAGATGAGGGGCAGGCCCTGATCTCTGCTCTGTGTGACCAGGGACAGGACCCGGGAAATGGCTGGAGCTGTGTCAGGGGAGGGTTAGGGTGGATATCAGGAAAAGGTTCTTCCCCCAGAGGTGCTGGGGCACTGAACAGGCTCCCAAGGGATGGTCATGGCTCCAAGGCTCCCAGAGCTCAAGGAGCATTTGGACAATGCTCTCAGGCACAGGGTGGGATAGCTGAGGTGTCTGTGCAGGGCCAGGAGTTGGGCTGGATGATCTTTGTGGGTCCTTTCCAACTCAGGACATCCTGTGATTCCATGGCTATGTCAACAGGGAACACTAACTGGGAACAAGCCGATTTTATGACAAAGAAGCACAAATGGGTGGGTTACAAATTGCAAGACAAGGGGGCTGATCATATATCCCAAAAAGCTAATGATGTTATGCAAGGAGATAGCCAGCCATCCCACAGCCTGGTCAAGGTGAAGACAGGTAGGAAGGTGGGCACCTTCTTATTTGAAACTAAAACCCAGGCAAAACTGATCTCTGCTTAGGTTTGATTACCAGCACGAATCTCAGGTTGGGTTCATCAAAGTTCCAGGATGGGATCTGAGTATTGAGTGAAATCAGCACTCAGATTTCCAGCAGGTCCAAGTCATGTTTAGACTCAAGCTCAGCTCTCAGGCTGGGGATCTACAGTTGCAGAAAGAAAGGTGATGAACCTAAGTGGTTTTAGCTGGAAACCATGAAACTGTGTCAAAGCAAAAAAAAAAACAAACCAAAACCCAAACTAACAAAAAAAAACCCAAAAAAACCCCCAACAACAACAACAAACTAATAGAGCTGCTTAAAAGTGGGGTCCTGCACAATTTTCCTCTGCCTCTCCTCAGATTTTGGATCCTTGTTCAAGCTGGAAACTGGAGGGAAATTCTGATTTGGTTTGTTTTGTGGACATTGTTATGTTGGCATTTTTTTGGCTTGTGTCTGCTTTCCAAATTGGAAAATTACATCAACATTTGCATTTTTATTCTTGTTTTAACCCATTTTCAGGCTCACCTTCAAAACAAGGACTTGAAACCCCATGTGTATTTCAAACTTTTTTTTTTTCTTCACTGGAGTTGATTTCAGTTTTTATTTTCTCTGATTGAAAGAGGACAAATAGAACAGGTATCATTTTATCAAACTCTTCTGAACCACATGTACTTAGGCAGATAAGGGCCCACAAAGGACCATGTAGGTCTGGTTCTATCAGGATTAAAGCCTCCAGGAGGGCAAACATAGGAGGCAGTGTGCCAGGGGTGACCTCAATCTCCTCTTCTCCAGCTGAACAGACCAAGTGCCATCAGCTGCTTGTCATTGCTCATTACCCTGTTTATAGGTGTTTGTCAGGTCTGATGTTGATATCTGTGTCTCTAGGAACTGAAATCATAAATTCAGTCAAGAGTACTCCCCTAGAGAGATCAGCATGAATCCCACCTCTCCCCTGTGTCCTGCTGCATGACATGGTGTTATCAACATAACAGGGATGTTTATCTGTGTCCAGGTACTGCTGCTCCCTTTTTCTCTTTCCCCTGGGGTCAGTCTCTACAGCCAACCTCACCAGGACTTTAAAGGCTTTAAAATATCCTACAAACTCTACGGAACTGCACTTGGTGTGAACAATACAGAATATTTCTTCTCTGGACCTCATCTGGACCTCCACCAACAAGCCAGTGCTCAGGCTGCTCTTGCTGTGCTTCCCATCTCATGTGGTTTAAAAACACTTTCCCGTTCTCCCAGAGCTCCCAGGCATCTTCCTGCTCCCTTTCTGTCTGCTTGGTGGGCCTGCTGCTGTGCCAGCACTGTGTTCTCTGTGCCTGCATGCCTACTACTGTACACACCAGACCAAGAAAATTCTCTTATGCCACACCTGAATGGACAGATCCTCCCATCTACCCCGCTCTCACCCACTCTGCAGATTTGGGCTGGTGCTTCCCACTAGCAGAAGGCAAAATGTGGCACAGGAGAACACCTGAATCACAAAATCACAGAATCATTCAAGTTGGAAAAGACCTCTGAGATCATGAAGTCCAACCTGTGACCAAACACCAGACCATGACACCCAGTGCCATGTCCAGTCTTTCCTTAAACACTTCTGAGGATGGGGACTCCATCATCACCCTGGACAGCCCCTTCCAATATTTAATCATCCTTTCAGTAAAGAAATTCTTCTTAATGTCCAATCTGAACCTCCCCTGGCGCAGCTGAGGCTGTTTCCTCTCATCCTTTCCTTGGTTCCCTGGGAACATCTGGCTGCCCCCTCCTGTCAGGGAGGTGTGCAGAGCCAGAAGGTCCTCCCTGAGCCTCCTTTTTTCCAGGCTGAGACCCTTTCCCAGCTGCCTCATTGCTCCTCATAGGACTTGTGCTCCAGACCCTTCCCCAGCCCCTCAACGTCCATCTTGCAGTGACAGGTGCAGAACTGGACACAAGATTTGAGGTGTGGCCTCACCAGTGCCCAGTACAGGGGGACAATCACTGCTCTGATCCTGCTGGCCATTCCATTGCTGATCCCAGCTGGGTGCCATTGGCCTACTTTCCCACACATTGCTTCACATTCAGCCACTGTCACCAGCACCTCCAGGCCCTTTCCGTTTCCAACCATTCTACCCCAGACTGGAGGACTGCAGGAAGCTGCTGGGGCCACAGTGTAGGATCCAGAACTTGGCCTGGTTGAACCTCAAGTCCTCCCCACTGACCACAGCAGTCTAATTGTCTCCTATCTTTGAGACCTTTGCCTCCTGGAAACAGTTGATAAGAAAGATCCCTTGCTCAGGCAACACCTCTGGCCGTACAGGGAACTCTGTCTGAGCGTCCATCATCTGTCAGGACAGCCAGCACTGCTCTGGAAGGCACTGCAAAAGGCTGTGTCCTCTGGGAACAGAGTGCCCCCACTGAGACCATCCCCAGCCAGTCAGTTTTGTGTTATCCTCAGCTGGCATCCCTTTGCCATGCAAGCTAGGGGCTTTTCCTCCCTGCCCCCAAATCCAGGTCTGTTTTATGTTACAGTGTAAGATGTAACCAAAAGTATGTATTCTGCCACCATCTTCAGAAGCTGGTAAAGCAGGTGGGGCCGTGTTCCTTATCTCCTTCATGACTCATCCCTGATAACTCCAGGGGCTGTCTTCTCTTAATGGGCCATCGAGTCTCACTGCATGACTGATAAAATCACATCATCCCATTGTGAGACACTCTGCCCAGGGGGAGGAGCCAAGCATTCTTACCTGGATGAAATCTGAGGCTTGGAATGCCACGGGCAGCCTTATCCACTGCATTCCCAGAGGACAAGAGCTACATAACCACCACCAGACCTTCAGAGGAAGACCGGACCCTTCTATAGGATCGCTGCTTCAACAGAACCACATCTAACACTGCAAGAGGACTCCAGACACCATTTAATGGGACTGCTACTGCCACCCTGACCAACAGGCTGTCAGTTCTGACTTGGGATCTCCCATTTGTTTTCAAACTAGCACAAGGGCTACCTATAATTCATGCAATGCTGCTCCAATTTCTTTCCCTAATTCCTGTTTTCCCCAGGGGTTGCTCCCTGTAAATAGGCTTCCTTCAGCAAAAATAGCACAAGGTGTACATTTCCCACCTTCTTTATGAGCCCCTTCTGCCTTTCCATATTTTTTAAATGCTGTTCTGATCTTTCTGTACTTACCTAGGTAATACCTTTTCAGAACCCATCCCCCTTCAACTCTAAATTGCTTCCCCTTTCCTTGTGCCTCCCCTTTTGCACTTATTTTTTTTGTCTTTTCTAATTAATCTCCCTGCAATGCTGAGATGCTAATAAAATCAGAGAAAGAAAGGATTTTTATGGGACCCAGAGCTTGCTTGAAAACTAATAACCTTGCTAAAGCAGATTTAAGAGATGCTAGGTGCAGCCTTGCTCTGAGTGCAAACTTTGACTCAGCACATATGCAAACAGGCTCCAAAAATAGCTTGCACTTTCCCAATTCACATGTGATGCATGTGCCATAATTCTGCACTGTGCTTTCCAAATATAGCACTCACACACCATTGGCTGGTCTAAATCCGTGGACATTTAGCTTTTTCAATCCAGGCATCAAAGCACGCGGCTCCACAGCTTTTTCATAGAGGGATTTTTCTCCTGGGTGCCTCCCCCTCTATTCACAAAAATAAAGAGATTTATCCCCTCCCCTGTGCAATTGCTTAAGATCCCCGTGGCAACTGCAGAAACCCCTCGTGAGGAGAAGTGACATTAGGTGTTGGCTCAGAGGTATTTTTAGATTCTTGCTGTGCTCTCTAGCAGCTGGAAGCAAAGAGGTAACCTGTCACCTTGAAGCCAGCCAATTCCCCTGGAACAGCAGCGAGGGCTCTGCAGACCAGCAACCCAGAAATCACAGCCTGACAAGCAGGGCTTGTCTGCACGTGGATCTGAGCAAGGAGCTCGGTTAGAGACTGAATGAAGGGCTTCTCTCCTGTATTTCAGGGCTAGACACTGAATGAAGGGCTTCTCTCCTGTATTTCAGGGCTAGACACTGAATGAAGGGCTTCTCTCCTGTATTTCAGGGATAGACACTGCATGAAGCCTTCTCTCCTGTATTTCAGGGGAGCAGGTGAGTTTCTAGGAAAGGACTGAAAAGGCAGAGCACTGATCTGATCACTGGGATCAAAGCCAGGGTAGATGGGGCTCTGAGCAATCTGGGCTAGTGGGAGGTGTCTCTGTCCATGGAGGGGGGTGGAACGAGATGAACTTCAAAGCCTTTCCAACCCAGACCATTCTATGATTCTGTGATGACAATCTCTTTGGAATAAAGCAGCTAGGGAGTTGGAGAGCTATGTTTGCATGGTCCAGCACAACTCCAGGGCACTACAGGTCCAGGGATGTCTCACAGGTTTCCACCCACACTTCAGATCATGGTTACACACCCACTGTGGTACAGGCACAGGAATAGGACACAACAAGAGTCTACACCCCATGAGGGGGCACTGTGAATTCCTTTGAAGACTTCTGTTGCTAAAGCAAATATGACACAGACACAGAGCAAAAGCACATAAAGTGTCCATTCAAATGCAGCCCAAAATGTACAAGAATAACTCTGTCCCACCAGGCTTTATGTCAGAACAGGTGCTGTTCTTCCGGCAGCTGTGGTGAGCAGCTCCCACATCTGCTGTCAATAGTGCAGCAGAAACGTGAGGAACATCCATACCTTCTTTCCAGTGACCCTGCTGGATGATCCAACACTGCTTTAATCCCCTATCAGTGATCATTAGTTGTGCAACAGCCTGAAGGGAGAAGACAGATGTGATACATGAGTCTTATCACTTAGCAGAAAAGGTCTTCAAGTGCCTGTAGTGGTAAGAACAGATCTGAAGCAGAGGACAACGTACCTTCTTGGGGCTATGCTGTGCAGGGCTAAGGGCTAAGGGCTGGCCTCGGAGAGCCTTGTGGGTCCCTTCCAGCTTAGGAGGTTCTACAATTCTATATTCTGTGATCTATCAGGCTGATAACACTGATATGTCCTCCAAGCCTAAGGAAAGGAATTTAACCTGCAGAAAATTCAGGGACTGAGAGACAGCCTGGGCTAAACTCATTTGAGATCAATACTGCAAGGTCCCAGGTACTTACTGACAGCACACTACACCTCCTCTTCCTTATCTAAACACCCTGCTACTACCACTACCTTGCTTATCACGTCCTGCTTTACACTTATTGAACTCCAGCAGCTTTGCTCCTAAAATATACCGGCACACAAATATGCTGGCATGACTCAGAGGTGGTAACATCAGTGGGGATTTTTTTGCATAGCAGCAGTGTTTAAAGATAAAAATTAATGCAGCTACTCTAGGGGCAGAGGGAGAAGTCAAGGAACTGGCAGCCCAAATCCCATCACCTGTGGGTCTCTTTGCAAGCACTCACAGCCTCTGACCAAGGGCCTTTCACATCTGCTTCAGCTCATGGTGCAGATGCTTAACTCTTCAAAACAGGCACTGAAGGGGAAACCTCTTGAGGGTTTGCAGCTTTCCTTCTATTCAGCCATCTTCACTGCAACACCAGCATCTAACACTTCATTTTTCCCGAGGAAAATAGGGGGAATTTTTGCCAGAAGGAACTTGAGGATGCTGGTGGGTGAGAGCTGGCCCTGTCCCAGCTGTGTGTGCTGGGACCAAGAACCACCCTGTGCTGGGCTGAGCCCCCAGCATGGGCAGCAGAGGAGGGGAGGAGGGGATTCTGCCCCTCTTCCCTGCTCAGCTGAGACCCCCCCCTGAAGAGCTGCCTCCAGCCCTGGGCCCAGCGCAGGAAGGACAGGGAGCTGCTGGAGCCAGGCCACAGCAGGGACACCAAGGGGATCAGAGGGATGGAGCAGCTCTGCTGGGAGGAAAGGCTGAGGGAATTGGGATTGTTCAGCTTGGAGAAGAGAAGGCTTTGGGGTGACCTCAGTGTGGCCTTCCAGGACCTAAAGGTAGCCTGCAGGAAAGATGGAGAGAGACTCTTGACAAGGACCTGGAGTGACAGAACAAGGGGGAATGGCTTCAAAATGAGAGAGAATAGGTTTAGATTAGATAGTAAGAAAAAATTGTTCCCTGTGAAGGAGGTGAGGCCCTGGCACAGGTTGCCCAGAGAAGCTGTGGCTGCCCCATCCCTGGAAGTGTCCAAGGCCAGGCTGGATGGGGCTCTGGTCTAGTGGAAGGTGTCCCTGTACAAGACAGGGGATTTAGAAATGGATGATCTCTAAGGTCCCTTCCCACCCAGCCATTCTATGATTTTATGATTCCTATCCCTCCTGTCCCAACCCTTTAACTCCCATCAGATTTTCAGATTCCTACAAGCCACTCCTTGGGACAGCAGGGCTTCAAACTGCTGATACCCAGTTTGCAGTGGAAGTACAGCAGTGACCTGGAGCTGCTGACTGGGCACGGGTCACAAAGGGTGTCTGAAAGGATGTCCCCAAGATGGAGGCTCTGCTCCATTCCCCCAAGAACAGAGTGGGTTCAGCTCCTGCTGGAACACCTCCGCTGCTCAGAGGTGCAGACGGAGCCCACAGCCCCCTGAGCTGCTACAGACTGTGGGCTAGAGCAGTGCCGAGGAGCTGGTGTGTGACACACAGGCTGTCTCCTCCACTCCTGGGTCACCACGGAGCTCCTGGATGTCACTGTGCAGCTGTGGGGGGGGATGTGAGCATGCTCTTGGCTGCCATTCTGTCCGAGGAAAGGCAGCCTCATATATGCGGAGTTCTGAATAAATTCCCTGCTAACCTCCCAGCCATTTGCCGGGGCAGTTGTACTTTCAGAGGCGGCCAACCAGCTCAGCTGCCAGCAGCATGATGCAGAACTGGTGCCTTCTCAGAGCATGGGGGCTGTTGCCAACAGAACTTGAAGTCAGGCAGTTTTCCTGGGGCCTTCCAAACAGCTGCTCTTTGTCCAGTGGCATGAAATGTAAGAAGAGTCTGAGGCACCTGCGATGAAATGCAAACCTAGGCAAAACCCCTCTGGTTTGGTTACAAATGTGAATCTCAAGTTAGGTTCACAAAAGTTCAAAGGTCTCCTGGTGAACTTGAGATGGGCCTTTTGAGAACCAGAACTGGATGCTGGGAAATTTAGAGCCCTGAGCAGCCCTTTGAGATCAAGATATGAGTGAGGAGGCACCAAACAAAGGGGCAGGTTCATCTGAGAGGCAGTGACTCTGTTTGGGAGGACTGAGTCAGCAGCTCCAGGTCACTGCTGTACTTACACTGCAAACTGGGTATCAGCAGTGTGGAGCCCTGCTGTCCCCAAGGAGTGGCTTGTAGGAATCTGAAAATCTGATGGGAGTTAAAGGGTTGGGACAGGAGGGATAGGAATCATAAAATCATAGAATGGCTGGGTGGGAAGGGACCTTAGAGATCATCCATTTCCATACCCCTTGCCATGGGCAGGGACACCTTCCACTACCTCAGGTTGCTCAGAGCCCCATCCAACCTGGCCTTGGACTGCTTGCTGCTGGATGCTGTGAATGGTAGCTGTTTACAAGCGTTCAGCTGGTCAAACTTATGGAAGAGAAATCCCTTGGAGGTTTATATTTGAAATAAATCCCACCAACTTGTGAAGCTTCTGGACATTTCCTTGGTTCAGGGAATGGACTCAGAGCAAGAAAAGCACAAAGAGTCATTCCTGTGTACTGCATTGTTTCCTTGACCAGCACTTAGAGTTCAAAGGTGCAAAAGTATTTACAATCTCAAGTTTTACTGAAACAAGGGAGTTTAAGTTTCTATGCCTTAGTGATTCTGCAGAAGGGTGGCTCACGACCTCCCACAGAGATTTTTGCTGAGTCTTCCCATGACATTCATACAAGTGGCTGATGGAGGAGGTGCTCCACATGTGTCCGTGGTCTGTAAAATCAATGTTCAAAGGCACAGCTGACCTAGTACAGGCCAAGGAAGAAATCCATGTGGTTGAAGGGCAGCAATTGTCCTCTTGGGCAGTGTTGTCTACAGCAGGAAGTATAGAAGAGACATTGGCTTAAGCATCCATGAAAAGATTAAATTCAGACATCATCCCTCACATTTGTGAGGGGATCAGAGCATGACATGGGCAAATACTACATTCAACTGATGTGTGATCATCCTCTGTGAGGGTGGGGAGGCCCTGGCATAGGTTGCCCAGAGCAGCTGTGGCTGCCCCATCCCTGGAAGTGTTCCAGACCAGGCTGGATGGGGCTCTGAGCAACCTGGGATAGGGGATGGGCCCGTGGCAGGGGGGTGGAGCCACATGATCCTAGCTGTCCCTTCCAAGCCAGGCCATTCTCTGATTTCTCTGGAGCCACCAGAGCTCAGTGATAAATCTCGCTTCCCTTGCAGACAAATGTTCCCCCACATCAACTACTTTGACTGACATGAGTGGAGCAGTGCCAGCTTACACCAGCAGTACATCTGCTCCCACATCTTTACATAACTGCTCCTGAATTTTTCCCTTTTTTTTTCCCCCTCCCCAAAGGTAAAAAGAAGCTGTGATTATGCTGGATTCATTCGAGAAATTCCACCAAAATTGATGACACCATGATGATTATTAACAATATTTGCTGCTGTTCATATTTTAAGCCCTTTAAACTTTTCCCCATGTTTCTTTCAGAGCTGGGCTGTTAAATTTGTTCCCAATATAAAAGGCAAGGGGAAAAAAACTTTGTAAAAACATTAAACATGCTGCAAGACTTGGGCCAAACCTGATTTACAGTCATTCTAGATGATCTAATAATGTACAGATCAGGTTCATGCAGCAGTGAGCAATTTGACGGTCAGACCAACAGTGTTTCAGAAAAGGGGAAAGCTACGAGGCAAGCAAAAGGATGCTCTGTGGAAATGAAACACTTCACAGTGGGGCTCTGCTTGCAAAAAGCATTTTCACCCTCAACATTAATGTTTATCTGTTCTAAAGCATCACTTATGATAAATGCCAGGCACGTTTACTATAGGCACTGCGTTGACATCACCCTAGAGAAAATAACAATGGTTTGGCAGCCTGCAAAGTCTTGTTAAAAATAGACTGTGAAGCCCCTGAGAAAATGACAGGCTCTAAAAATAGGACTAGAGCTGAGGAAGGCCAAAGGAAAAAAAAAAAAAAAGGAAAAAAAAAAAAATAAAAGCTTTCCTGATGCGAAAGCTCAGGGTCAGCTCCAAAATGTGAGGTTCCCTCAAGGACACATAATGAATGCATTGCAGTGCTCTGCAATGAATGAAAGCTCCCTCTCTGAGGTTTTCCTGTGCCGCACTGGTCTCACAATGAGGGGGGAAGAGGGAAAAGGCACAATTTTAGCAAATGCAAGTAGGTACAACCTAGGGTTTCCCCTCCTTCCTACCCTTGACCAGCCCTTGATAAAAACAACTCCCAGAACTAGTGTGGATCTCCCTTTGCTTCTCCCTCCACACACACCCCTGCCTCTGTTCTCCAGTGCCAGTGTTCCTTCTCATAAAAACAGATTTTGTGAGCACATCTTTGCTGCACTGGCACAGAGACAGACCTCAGGAGGCTGAGAAAATCATTGTAATAACCCAAATAAATGCAAGCAAGCGTCCCAGATTCTAGGATATTCGTGATGCAGCAAGCTGGACATCCCATTTTCAACTTTCATGCCCAAGTATCAGGATAAGTCATGAGGCTTCTGCAGGAGTTTAAACCCTCCTTTTGGCCCACAGCACTGGTAATTTTTAGTATCATTCTCTCATAGAATGAGAAAATATGAAATCTTTTATGAAATAAAACCAGAGCCCTCCAGTGGCCAAAAGCACACCAGTAACCTTGCTGGAGGCTAACCAGAGATGGACTCCAAGTTAGCTGCCCTACTTTAACTTGGCACCAGCCAACAACTGGTTTGGGAAGGGCTGGACAGCTGCAGTCAGTGGGATGTACTGGGACAGACACACATGGGGACTGTGGGATCTCATGGGTTAAAATCCTGGCATCACTAGTGGAGAAGGCACTAATGGAAACAGGGAGCCACTTAAAATGGTCATGGTCACCTGTTGGGAATAACTTGATTTCCCTTAAAAAGTGTCAGGGGAGGAAGGGGCTAGCCAGAGTTTTTGACAGGAGTGCAACGGAAATGTAAGCCACAGGCACAGCCATGGGTCAGGCACTCCAGAAATGCCACTCTTCCACCTTAGAGGACAGCTGTGAACCTCCAAGGAATTCTCTCCCTGTAAGGTAGGCACCAAATTCAGGCAAAGGAAGTTGTGCCTGTGCTATAGGCAGCTGCCTTACAAACAACTTCTCAGTGTAGATGTTTTGTTTCCTTGGTTAGTTGCCTAAATGCACCTCTTCTTTCTCCAGTTCTTTGTTATTTACCAAGGATTGGATTCAGCAGAAGCTGAGCCTTGTGTGTGTGTGTGTGTGTCATTTAGAGTCTCAGGATCTCCTAATGGTGGATCCTGAACATGTGACAGCACTTTCCTTTTGGGATTATCCTATTCCTGTGACCTTCCTTGCCAGGTGGTCTCTGTTGCAAAAGAAAGCAGGTTTTCTTATCTAGGGTTTCCTTCCTTTAACTTTGATCACCCCAGTTTTGATTTTTTTTTTTTTTCCCCCCAAAACCACAAGGAAATTGAGTTACCTCTGGAATCATGGAAGTGCCATGCAGTCTCCTGATTGTCAGTGCCCTCCTCACAGGGTGGGTACACTCAGCAGCAGATCCAGGCTGCTCTGGGTTTCTCCAACTGAGGAATGCCATGGCAGAGTCTTCCCTCACAGGCTGCGTAAACCTCAACCCTGCCCCAGCTCTCTTTGCTCCTGGGACAAACCCTCCAGTGGAACAGGAAACTTTACCAAGCATGGAGCAGATTTTCCCCACAAGGTTCCAGTCCCGTTTCCCTGCCCACTCATTGATGCTGACAGTGAAGGAGTGCTCCATTCCACAGAGCTTCCAGACACCAGGATGATATTCCCAGCTGGCACAGTGGGCTGGCACTTTTTGATGCCAGGGAGAAGATTAACCTTTCAGCCCATGTTTAATATTCTCTCATGGACCTTCAAAATCAAGCCGAATACAGAGATGCCATTTAAAAAAACAACGCAGGACATAAGAACTATGAGCTGAATTATTCTCCGGAAACCTCAATGTACTTAAAATGGGGGAAACAATGGGAAATAATGGGGAAACATCTAGAAATGCAATTTTGCAGAATCATGAGCCTGGTATGGCTTTCTACAGATGAAAACCCAAGAGCCAGAAGAAGATTAGTAGAAAACTTGTCCATTCTTTTCTTCTTTCCCATCACAGATATCTCAATCCTCAGACGTCAGTGAGCAAAAGTAAGGATTTTTTTCCCCCAGCAGCCCTGTCCAAAAATGGCTTTAAAATTATCACTTCCATTCTGGGAGGGATACCACAAAAGGAAAAAAAAATATATATAATTTTCACTCTGCCACAATTCATCAACAGAATGAAAGGGGTGTCTGCATTTGGAAGAACTCAAGGAAGCATTTGGCAGGGTTCATGAGACAAAAGGAGAAGATCAAACAGGTCATAAAGAAGAAGGAACTGTGGAAGAAATTTTGAAAGATTACAGAGGTACAGCTGGAGAAACTTCCTATGGGTGAAAAAGCACCCCAATGACCTAGGAAAAAAGAGTTCAGATGTGCTATATACTGCTTTGAGATCAAGATGACAGGGAGGAGAAATGACCAGAATTTAACCAAGAGAGCAATGAAGTGTCTTTATATACCTTAAAACAAACTGTCTCCATGTAAACTGGAGATACTTTGGTTTTATACAGCAGAATTTACTGCAATTGAGACAATAAATCAGTGTTTTACAGCTTGTTTACCATGCATGGAGCCAGTCAATCCAGCTTAATGACTTTCAGGACACCAGCTCTAGAGACTTTTGGCTGCATTATTCAACACTGATCTACAGCCCTCAGAAGAGTAGAAACAGGTCCTCATGCCAGCAGCATACAGATGGTATCCAGGTGGGCAGGTACAACAACACTGAGAAACAGACAGTCAGGAAATCCTTGTCACCAGGACCAAGGGAAAAACTGAGTGTCTGACCTCAGTTAGCAAGGAGGGTCATGTTAATTTATAATCACAGAATCATAGAATGGTTTGGGTTGGAAAGGGATCATAAAGATCATCCAGTTTCACCACACTTTCCACTGGATCATGTTGTCTGGAGCTTCATCCAGCCTGGAACATTTCCAGGGGCAGCCACAGCTCCTCTGGGCAACCTGTGCCAGGGCCTCACCAGCCTCACAGGGAACAATTTCTTCCCAATATCCAATCTAAACCTGCTCTCTGTCACTGTGAAGCCATTCCCCCTGGTCCGGTCACTCCAGGCCCTTGTCAAGAGTCTCTCTCCATCTTTCCTGTGGGTTCCCTTCAGGCACTGGAAGGCCACAATGAGGTCACCCCAAAGCCTTCTCTTCTGCAGGCTGAACAATCCCAATTCCCTCAGCCTTTCCTCCCAGCAGAGCTGCTCCATCCCTCTGATCCCCTGGGTGCCCCTGCTCTGGCCTGGTTCCAGCAGCTCCATCCCAGAGCACAGCCTTTTGGTCTGGCAGGGGGGTATCCTTTTGCTGCATTTCTGACCACCCCATGTGAAAAAACTTATCTCCAGTCTCTGAACGGAATTGTTCGAAGGCATTTTTTCCTGGTATGAATCCCATTCTCACTACTGTAGCCTTTAAAAGGAAGACACAGACTGGAAAGACAGGCCCAGATTATGTCCTGGACATTAGTCCTGCATGTGTTGGATGGGAATGCTGGAAAGTGACTTTACCATGACAGAGCTCTGCCATGGGTCTTAAGAGGAATACAAATTCTTTGATTAGCAGCAAAGAAGTCTGTGTTGCTCTAATTGCAGATTAAGCACCTTTGTCAGCTTAACCATCCCCAAAAGACGCAAATCAGACTGTAACAGGATAACCATCCCCATCACAGTCCTCTACAACTGAGACCCTGCTGAGCAGGGAATGTTACTAGAGGTCAGAGAGGAATTTTTTCCCTGCATCCACCCCAATAGGAGGATTTGTGGTGACACTGTCAAACTCAGCAGCAGACTGCTGGTGTGTTTGATGCAGCCAAGCTTTGCCAGGGTAAGAAAATGTTTTAAGCCCTGCCTGCCCTGACTTTTAGAGTCAGAAAGTAGTGGTTTCTTGTTAGTTCCTTGAGAAGCTCGTCACAGCATTGGCCTCTGCCCTGTCTGAAATGGTTTGATTTTTCTGGAGGAGTTAAACCACACCTGGATCCCCACATAAGACCCCCATAGCCGTTCACCTCAGCAATGAGTCCTGCAGTGAATGCTGAGTGCTCTGCTCCCTCTGACTCTACAATGTTAACTGGAATCAAGACCACATCTCTGGCTTGCACCAGATCCCAGCTATCCAACCAGGACAAAACGTCCCACCAGCACCTTCTCTAAGCCTCTCTACACGTTCTTCTCTCTCCCACACCAGCTCTTCCAGCCCCTCTCACAACAGGATGTGGCAGCTCCATCAGTTCTACCTCCTAGGAACCAGCCACTTTCTGATGCAGAGAAAGCTGCAGCTTTGACATACAGGCAGCTCATCTGCTCCATTTGCTGTCACTCACTGCTTCAATTTTTGTGCACATGATTCTATTCACTGAACTCCCACTGAAACCTAAAAGAAAGATTTTAGATGTACCTAAACATCTACTCCCTTTATTCCTCTCAAAGACGTTTCCTTCTCCTAGCAATTGATTTCCAGAAAAGCAGAGATTAAGGAGCTGTTTCTTACAAGGTGGCAACAGTTTGAGTATCCTCTAGTGGCACGAAATGGGATTTCAGTCACTAAACCTTGGATGTCTGTAAGATCTCCCATCATTCCCTTACTAGCAAATATCCTCACTCCCCTGAATCTGCTTTTCTGTCTTTCCTAGCATCCCCCACAGTCCAAATTTGGGATAACTTCAGCTGTGGTAGCCAAAGGAAAAGAAAAAAAGAGCCTTTTGACACCAGGTGTGTTAAGACACGAAGGCTCTCTGCTCTCTTGCCCTATAGAAGCCTCAGCCACGCTTGTGTTTGAGACTTTTAACAAGAATGTTTGTGTTCAAACAGCTGTGTAAGCATGGGACCAAAGACTTGTCTCACACCATAACAAAGGCATCTGCTGCTGCTGCCACTGCCCCAGGGAAAAAAGACAGCTCCACCGTGGCACCAATGTCAGAGCAGGGCTTTGGTCACAGATTTAGAGAATCACAGAATCAGCCAAGTTAGAAAAGACCTTGGAGATCATAATCTACAACCTATGACCTAACACCACCTTATCAACTAAACTATGGCACAAGTGCCACATCCAGCCTTTTTTAAACACCTGGTCCATGGAGTAATCCCATCCTTCACTGATAAGAGGAGCAAAGACTTTGGTGAAAAGAAGCAGAAGAGCACCTGCTGCCAAATCTCTACGCTACACACCTGTCTATAAGATGACATTCACACCTAATAATGAAAAAGAGTTGACAGTATAACAATACTGTCATTATTTTATTTTATTTTAATACATACCACCAAGACTAAGAGTAATTTTAAAATTCTATGATGTCATGTGATAGAATACTTCCAGTTTGGAAAAAAAAAAAGTGTTTTTTAGTTTAGTTTCCTTTCAGTAAACGTTAAGTGGCACTGCTCTGTCATGAGAAGCTTGGTGACAAATCATGGTGGAACAGCTCTTGGCCCTCTGCAGTTCTGTGCACTTCACACATGGGGAACATTCCTGCATTTCCTTGTCCACAGAGAGCTTTCAGTCATCTAAAAGCATCTGATTTAGTGTTGGCAAAGTCAGCTCTGTAATAACCCAGGTTCCAGAGGCTGAGTGGAAAAGGAGAACCTTTCTTTAGCTCTTTTTTTGCGTCATCCTGTAACTTTTAAATTGGAACGGCACCTCTGCTATTGAATTCAACAGGAGATTTCATACAGTTTTTTTATGAGACTCATTATCTGGGGAGTACATCTGCCATCAGTTTTAAAGCCAGAAAAGAATGCTATGATCATGTATTGTACTTAGAAAAGGGAGCAGTGGAATCTCAACCTACTGGCAGAGCAGCTCTGTAAGGCAGCTAGCACTTCTCCCAATGTCAGCCTTGCACCTTCCCTGTCCTCTAAACGTGCAAGTTAGTATCCACAAGTTAAAATCCATTCTTCACTGTGTCAAAACTGGCTGGATGGCCAGGCCCAGGGAGTGATGCTGGATGGAGCTATATCCAGGTGGTGGCCAGTACATCCAGAGGTGTTCCCAGGGCTCAGTGCTGGGGCCAGTTCTCTTTAAACAACAACCTGGACAAGGGGATTGAGTGCGACCTCAGTCATTTCTCAGATGACACCCAGCTGGGTGGGAGTGTGGATCTGCTGGAGGGCAGGAGGGCTCTGCAGAGGGATCTGCACAGGCTGGATCCATGGGCCCAGGCCAGTGGTCTGAGATTCCACAAGGCCAAAGGCTCAGTCCTGCCTTGGGTCACACCAACCCCCTGCAGCTCCAGGCTGGGGCAGAGGGGCTGGAAAGCTGGAAAAGGCCCGGGGGGTGCTGGGGACAGCATTGGACAGGAGCCCAGGTGTGCCCAGGGGGGCAGGAGGCCAATGGCACCTGGGCTGTGCCAGCCATGGTGTGGCAGCAGGGCCAGGGCAGTGACTGTCCCCTGGGCTGGCACTGCTGGGGCCACACCTCAGATCCTGGGGCACTTCTGGGAACCTCAGGACAAGAAAGACATTGAGGGGCTGGAGCATGTCCAGAGAAGGGAACGGAGCTGGGGAAGGGTCTGGAGCACCAGGAGGGGCTGAGGGAGCTGGGGGGGCTCAGCCTGGAGAAAAGGAGGCTCAGGGGGGACCTTCTGGCTCTGCACAACTCCCTGACAGGAGGGGACAGCTGGGGGGGATTGGGCTCTAAGCTGTGCCAGGGGAGGTTCAGGTTGGACATCAAGAGGAATTTTGTCATGGAAAGGGTGCTCAGGCATTGGAATGGGCTGTCCAGGGGGGACAGGGAGTCCCCATCCCTGGAGGTGTTCAAGAAGTGACCGGACATGGCACTTAGTGCTCTGAGCTGGGTGAGAAGGTGGTGTTTGGTCACAGGTTGGACTCAATGATCCTATAGGTCTTTTCCAACCTGAATTATTCTGTTATTCAATGATTCTATGATTCTAAGGTACCCTAATGGAATAACCTCGGCAGGCAAACACCCCACACTTCCATCAGCAAAGGAAGAGATAAAAATCTAGAGACTGTCCTAGAGGCAAAGTGTGTAGGGGCAAGTATTCACATACCTGAAACAGCGCTGCAGAAGGAAAGAGAAAAAAAAAAGAAAATCAGGCATTGGAACAGCTTATTCCTGAATGGATCCTGCGCCCTCTGCTGGAGCGCTGGCTCATCCCAGCCCAGCCAGGGAGGAGAGAACGGAATACAGGTGTTCCATGGAAAGGTCAGAGCTGGAAACAGGTAGGGACCAGTAAGGAGGGAGGAAGCTCGAAGGATATAATGCAATGTAAAGGCTATTCATGAGGGAAAAAGGAAGCACTACACAATAGGTGATGAGGGGAGGAACTTGCTCCCTACAGGGTACCCAGAGGGGGATGGATGGACAAAGGGATTTGGGGCTGTCTCAGCTCACTTCACAGCAAAAACCAGACCCTAAAATTTGGACACTACAGCAGAGGGGAATTGGGAATGTCAGGTTTACTAAAGCATCATCAGAAATCTCTGGCATGCCTGAGAATGGTGCCAATGTTTTCTGCAAGCACAGGTGAAATCAGTGATATGGATGAAGGGCACTGCCTGCACAGCCTCTGGAAAGGGTTCCACCTCCACCTGTGCTGCTCAACTCACTGCAGCCACTTCCCCAGGAAGTTCTATGATGTCCTCTGATGTCCCAACAACAACACTGTGCAGCAGACATAAGACAAGCTATCCTTGCAAACTTTTCCAGGCCTCTGGCTTCAGGGATACTCAGAGGAGGGGCAGATCAGCAGATGCTGGAATGGCCATCCCCACTTCTGGGGATGCACAGGACAAAGGTATCACTGAGACTCAGCCCTTTACAGCACAGTGTAACAGCACTCTGACACCTGGGGCTGCCTCCAGTCTGGAACTGCAGCTTGGTCAGGAGTGTGGGTGGATGAAAAGCCCTGGGATCTTTCTTCCCTCCTTCTGTGATGCCCAGGTTTGATTCCTATGTGGACATATAAAGGAATGGCAGGACTGTGTGGGGTGTGCAAAGCAATCAGAAGTCACAAAGTGAGCAGCTGCAGGAGGTAAACAGCACCTGGTTGATTTGGAAGGAGCTACAGCTACACATCCCTATATAACAAGTTTAGGATAGGAAGTGACTTCCTGAAATACAGTATCAAAACCTACTGGAAAGGGTGATTTTTTCCAGTAATAAACAAGGAAATGTTTATTACTGGAAAATTACTCCTCTATGAGTATGCAAATTGCTACTCAGCAAATGGCCTGGGCTATGGGGAGCTGTTAATGTGCACAAAATCGATACCCAGACAGTTTGTCTGCTCTACTCAAAGGCAAACATAGCAGCCACACTGGCTTGGATTTGTCTGGGGTATGGAATATGATTTCCCCCTTTGGAAAGAGAGAGTGTTGTGCAGACTTGATGGTTTCACCAAGAACCTCAACACTTCACACAGATTTGACCAGCTCACAAAGAGAAATAGACACAGGGTTGTCACATTTCTCTGGTGAGAACTTCACCTTTTCCTTATTCATGAGCTTCAGACTCTCACTCTTTGTGACTACTTGCTCTTTTTCCAGGAGTGGATGTCTGCTGCCTGCAGTAAATTTGAAAATTAGGGATGAACTCTACACAGTGCAGCCAATGTCCATTGAGTTATGGTTCACGACTCTTTAAGGGTCTGTGGACAAGTTTTAAGGAGTCCATAAAGGTCACTAAGAAAAAATAATTTGTTGTCAGCAAGCTGGTATTTACTGTACTGCTATTCTCATCCCCAGGAATAATATTTATAGTATCTGCAAATAAAAGACTGGGAAACAGTTATTTTACTCCATCAGAGCTTGGAAAAAGTCAGATCTAGATCTCTCCAAGGGGTCAAAGCTATATAACACCAGTTAATACCATCAACTGTAGAAGTTGAACTGATTTTGATCTAGACGTAAGTTTCCTGTTTCTGCCAAACTTCTGCATGAATATTAAAGTCTGAAGAATGATCACAAGCAGACCACCTAAACCTAGAAGTTCACTGTTTCCCATTTTTAACCATTCCAGGATTTTCTCTTTTGATCCCATGACTGGACATTTCACTCTAAAACCTTCTGACCTAACCAAGGATACTCACCATTACCACTGTGCTTGTTTATCTCTCCAGAGAAATCAGTGTCCTAAAGCAAAACCTTCCATAACAGAAATTATGGTGACTTTTATGATGGACATTTTTTGTATTTATCAGGCATTCATTGATTCAATTCCTTGTTATACAATTAGTTGTCCTCCTACAGAAGTTAAATTTATCAGACTGCAGTACCTTAGATACACCTAAGGAAACTGTTTTAAAGAAAGTCACCACCACCTTTGTTGTTCTGCAGACTCCAGACAACAATGGAGGATTAAGTGAATGAAATGCTGTACGTAATTCCACAATTTCCCTTGAAAGTCATGAGTGAATATCACTCAATTCTGATGATCTGTCAGCATTCAATCTGTCTGTGTCCTAGGTTGAGCAGGAAATGAGGTTTTTTCTTGGGAGGTTGTGGTCAAACCAATCAGTGCTTGGATTTGAATATTGGCACCTGGTTTGGCCACTGAAGGTGTGGACCGCCTCCAAGAACACACAGGGGTTAAAAGAGCGGAGAGTGCCCAGGAGAACTCTCTTGGTTCCGGTCCGTGAAGGAGGTCAGAGCTCCCCTGCCCAGCCAGGGCTGGGTGGGGGAGGGGAGGCCATGCGGCCTGGTAAGGTAGGCCGGAGCCTTGGGCAGAGAAGGGGGATGAAGGCCCTGCAAAATGGAAGGGTGGAGGACAGAGAGAGGCATCANTTTTTTGGAACTGGGCAAAGCATCCTTAAAAAAGGAACCCTAGAAGCAGTTCTGGTCCATGGACAGTGGTGAGAGCACTGGACATGGAAAGGAAGAGGTCACGAGTGCAGATGTTCTCCGGGCGGTGCCACGAGTGACACGGAAACACAAGAAGTTTCAACTGTGTTTCTGGGGGAAGTCTGTGGTGCAAGGGGGGACTCCTCTCTCCTTGATGGACTGAGAGTTGTTTATCGAAGGGGCGGTGATGGACTGAAAGTTGATTATCTGAAAGGGAGGAGGAGGGGGGAGTGTATTTGGAAGGTTTTCATTCTGAAGTTTTTGTTCTCTATATGTTGTAGTTAATAAAGTTTTTTTCCTCTTTATTCTTAAGCTGGAGCCTGCTTTGCTCTATTCCTGGTCACATCTCACAGCTGCCACTAGGGAGTGTATTTTCATGGGGGCACTGGCATTGTGCCAGCGTCAAACCATGACAGTCTGTAACACAGTTTCTGACACAGTTATTCAACAGAAGAGATGCTACTCTGTCTTTGATTTAATTTCTTCTAATTCAATGACTCCCCAAATTGTATTCTCTACTGGGATCACTAATTCACTTCTAGGAAAATCATTTTAACAGACCAATTATGACAGCAAATACAAATGCTATACTCAAAATTAATACATTTTTACTCCTCCCTGCTGCTCCTTCTTCCTGACATTTCCTTTATACCTGTATTGCCACGAATGCAGTTTAATACTCTGTGGGCCCTTATGGCAGATGCAGCTCAACTGGTCAGCCTTGCGCAGCTTATGCCTTCATAATTAACCCTCTAAAAACCTTCTCCCAAACTTACCCTAAGCCAGAATGGTTTAAAAAACCCTCTTTATCTTATCTGCAGTAAGTCAGACTGAAGAGGGTGTCACAAAATTTAACACCACGCAAGGGACTGAAAAAATGTAGGATGACAGATTCCTGGGGCTCACAGACACAGCCCTGGAGTGGCCTCACCTTTTGCTGGGGCTCCCAGATTTCAGAAGGAAGCCATGAAATGAGTATTTACAAGAGTGGAGGTCAGGGCTGTGCTTGCAGCCTGACCAGAAATGCCTTTATCTCCATCACCCATTTACAGTTCTGATGAGTGATCACCTGCAGCAGCCTGAGACAGGTGAGATGACCACTCCTCCCTTCAGATCTTTGCTACCTGCTAGATAAAAAAGACATTTTCATAGGAAAAAAAAAAAATAATAGAAGCATTTTAAGTTTTACTTAATAAATACAAAAGGGGGAGTGGTGGTGGTGATAGGGAGATAAAGGGATTTGCATCATTGTAACCCAAATCTGATTAATTTTTTGGGGTGAAAAGATTATTTATGTGATATTAACTGGACATTATATATCTACCTGTAGTTGTGAGCAATCTCAATTCTACACATGTCGCTGCAGGTTTGGAGCACTGCTGGTGCAGGCTGGCAGTGATGGGGTCTGTAAGGATGGGATCCAAAACACAGCTCCTCGGCGGCATTTGTGCCACTCACTTTAGTGCAGTGGGGCTTGGGAGAGCAAGAGAGGAGTGAAGAATCATCTGGGCTGGATGAAGAAGGGAAAGAGATGAAGTAAAGTAAGCAAGTGTAGTTTGACATGTGGGAGATGAGAGAACAAAAGACTTTCTAAAACAAGTAAAATATGTGGATTAACTCAAATGTGCAAATGTGTCCAAAGCAGTGAGGGCTTTGGGTGAGGGACAGGGAGCAGACAAGCACATGTACTCACCAGTAACAATGCTGCCACAGTGGTGGGGGAGAAGAAAAAAGAAAACAAATCTGTGTGGGAACTATTGCCTTTCAGCAAGACACAGACTCCTGCATGCAGTGGGAAGACAAGGCTTTTTCCTTGACTATTGTCTCCTTGCTCTCTTCCAGTGTGACTGTGAGGCAGACACATGGATAAATACCATGTACATGGGCTTACCTTTGTGGCTCCCGAGTCCAGAAGCAAGCAAAAGCTGAGTGAGGAGTAATTTGGAGATTGCCACTGAGCATTCCCACATGCAGTGCCCACTATGGAGCAGGACAGGTCTCGTGGAAGGTGGTGACACTCTGCAGAGTGCTCAAGTTGGCTCTGATTAGCCTTGGTATCCAACCAGACACAGAATGTGGGAGATGCAAAAGCATCTTCACCAGCTTCATCTTCCCTTGAGCAAGGGCTGGAATGGAGTCAGACACATCCCTCACCAGCACTACACTGATCTCCAGCCAGGAGATCATTCCAACCTGATGGCAGGCAGAGCTGTCACAGCACAGAGGGACCACATCTTTTCCTATGGCAAGAGTTTGGTGCAGCACTGCAGCACCCACCTCTGAGGAAGGTGAAATTCTGCAAGGGGACGTGGACTGCCCTAAAAAAACTGCAGACCTGTATTAACTCCACATCAAACTTTTAATATGACCACAGTAAAGTCCAAGAGGGCAACCAGCCTTTTTGACGTAAAAAACCCCACACAACACTTTAAAAAATACTGATTTTATTCATGTCTAGCCTATTCAACAGTGGATCACACCGGCAGGAACAACCACAAATATCGCGTTACAAGGTTTCACCAGGTTCTCACCTGTGCAATGCTGGATTTGAGTCAAGCACATATTATGGCACCACCACTAATGACAATGATTGCTGTTCAAAGCTCACTCGAGTCCTACCTCCCTGGTGCACTTCCAAGCCCAATAACCTCGTTTCCCACTGCGTGTGGGATTGTCTGCAGAGAATTTGTGTTCTCAAAGCCTGAATGCAGCAAACATCCTGAAGCACATACTCCAGCTAAAAATTCCCTATACCTCATTTGTTCTTTATTTGAAAGGGTTCGAGTTTTCAGTGCAACAAACCAAAAGGTCCCCACCACCAACAATTTCTCAGAAATATTGGACCTGACCTGTATAAACCAGGTCCAGTAAGGGAGCTGGAATTACTTATCTCACCACATGACCTGGCCTGCAAATTCCAGCTGTTTTCCTTGGAATGATGCATCACAGCAAGGTTTCACGCCAAAAGCAAAGCACCCCTGTCAATATCATGCCTGCTGATGGTGTGGGCACACAGTATGGCCCGAGGTTTCTGCCCCATGGATTTCCCCAGGATATTCACACTTTTCCAAAGGTAGTCTGCACCTATGCTGACTCTGAAGACAACGGCCCTTGCAAGAAGGTTTCGTGGCAGCTCTGGTCACTCATGGTCAGCCACATGGCCTTGACACACAGATCAGGATAAAGGGACTTGGAGGATTCCCACAGCTGGCCTGCACTGACAGATAGAGCAGTTCCCTTGGGATTGTGGAGTGCATTTTGCCTCCCAAGGACTACAGGCTCACATCCACACCCAGGACTACTCAGAAGAGCTGCACCAGGAGCAGCCTCCATCTGGCAGCTCAGGGTTTCTCTAAGCCCAGTCCTACAAGCCTGGGGGAGCCACAGGTAGTTAGGAAGCTCCTCAGAGATCCAGACCCTCAGCCAGCAGCACAAAGATGTACTGAAGTCCCAGAGCTGCAAAATCAGAGAGAGCTGCCTCCCATCTCTTTTCCCTCACACACTGATGCTGAAAAGTGCCAGACAGGCTAAAAGTCACTCAGGGAGATATAGAGGGTGTTACTGATAAAGAGTTCTAGGGAAGCTGGATGTCCAGCATCCATCAAACTACCTTCTGGAAATCCCAGCTGTCACATTTAACTCCACTCTTCCCTTCAGGCTTTCCCCTTCCAGAATCAATTCTTCCTACCCCGCCTCCCACTCCCCTGTGCAGAGAGCTGACAACACAAACAAGCTGGATCTACACGTGGTCACAGAAATTTGGCTGCACAGCTGAGCTTTGCTGCTGCCAAAGGGAGGGAATTCCAGGCCACAGCACCCCTCTCTGCCCTTCACTTTTCAGAGCTAATTGGGTTTTCTATCACTTTCAGCATGGCACAGCATGGACTCGTGGAGCTTGAAAAGCAGCAGAGGTTTTTATCACCATGGTGCAACAGGAGAAGACTTCAGAGCATTTTCTGGGAACTCCATGTACAGTTACATTACAATTGCAGAATTCTCTGGCTATTGTGTCTCTTAAGTCACACAATGGACTACAAACAGTGCTATTTCAGTGAAACTCTCTACAACCACTGAAAATAAATCACTAACGCCGTTAGAGCAGGCAATGGACTCACATGTTCACAAAAACTGACTACAGATGCTAAAGCCAGACGCTTTGTAGGTAAATGAGAAACACCTCTGGTTTGGGCCCATCCCTCAGGCAGCAGATATTTTGCATGAACAGGATGATTACTACTTGTACAGCTATATGAAACATCTACCTTTTTATCCGAGCTATGAAAGCACAGCTTTGAAAAGCACAGTAATCCAAGGCCAAAAAGACAGGCAGACAAATGGACAGACCTTGGCCACTTGTTTGGTTTTCTTAGAGAGAGTTCTTTGCTCTTTTAAGGGCTGACCTCATGCATTTGCCAGGTCTGGATGCTCCACTTGAAAAAAAGGCTTAAAGGATGTTTCAACAGCAGACTCTTCTGGAGGTGTCCTGTGTCAATCTCCAGCTTCCCACAGGACTCGGTGCTTGTCTGGGGCTTTTGAGGAACAGCTCATAAATTGCTGCTATTTAGCCACTGGCAGTTGAATCCTGCTTTTTTTAGTTTTCCCGGAAATAAGATGCATTGGAGTCTTGTAGGGCATTCTCCCTGCTTCCTTCCTCCAGTCCCTGCTCACATTTAGTTTCAGTTTCCTGGAACTGAGTGTTGGCCCCTTTTAAAGCAGCAGCAGCAAGAAAACCACAGAGCAAGGAAAACAGTTTCCTGACCATAAAGGTTGTACCCCCTGCATAGAGAGAAACTCCACCAACTTTACAGGAAGAAGATGCAACAACCTCTTTTGCAACGTCCTGACATGACAGTCTTGCAGCATACAGAATCCAGCCTAGCAAGGAAAAATAAAAAAGGTGTTGTGTTAAAAAAAAATGCACAAGAAAAAGGTGCTATTTTACATGGATCACAGTAAAGCCACAATAACCTCAGGGTTCATTTCTTCATGAGAGTGTTTGAAGGGCTGAATTTGAAATCTGTTGTCAACTGCAGCTGGCTAAAATGAAAAGTGCTACATTTCTTTGCTTACCTTGATGCCTACTGGGATTGGCTCTAGGGCCAATTTTTCCTTGCAGCTCCTGGGAATTACACACCTGTCTTCCTACATGAGATGAAATATATTTATTAGAAGGTTGCAAAATTTTTTAGAATGCATTGCAGTGCTGTGCACTTCAAGGACAGAGACACAAGGTCTGATTCTTACCGTAACTGGGACTTTGGGAATTCCCAGAGCCATTTTCATGGCATCTAATTTAAGGTCCCTTAAGATAGATCTGTAATGACAATTTGGCTGCTAGCCCCTCCCTTTGTGCCAGTCTATGAAAGCAAATAAGGGAATTCAAAATTTGTTTGTTTTTTTTTTTAATTAGATCTGAAACAATTTATGAGACAGCAGAGCAAAAAAAGTTGGGTCGGCAAAACTTTTCTTCCTTTGGGGACTTCTCCATTGTCACACTTTTGTGCAGTCCATTCCAGCTGCATCTGTGCTGGTGACTCATAAAACCTAAAGGGCTATTAATAAGTTATTAAAAGTATCAGCAGTCTTCCACAACAAAAGAGGGAGAAAGAGAAAAATGACTGGAATAAATGAAGGACTGCACCCTGTGGAAGGGATCCACACTGAAGCAGATTATGAAGAACTGCAGCCCATGGGAAAGGCTCACGCTGGAGAAGTTCCTGGAGGACTCACTTCCATGGGAAGGACCCCCCACTGGACCAGAGGAAGAGCGTGAGGAGTCTGTGATGGTATTTTCTCTCCCCTGTAGAGCTGAGGATGGAGAGTGACAGAGTGGCTTTGGGGGGCACCTGGCATCCAGCCAGGGTTAACCCACCACAGCTACATGGATAGGATATGATCTTAAATTCACCATTTCGGGACTCCTGAGTGCTAAACAAAACTCTGAGGTCAGACTTAATTGTGTGAGCAGGGCTAGTAATGAGCTTAAAGAAGTTCAGCTTGTGCCTGACAAAATGCTGAGCAGCTCAAGCCTTGCACTGCCAGAAGTTTGCACCGTTTATGTTTCTACACAGCATTTTCCACCACAATCCCCTTTCCCCCTCAGTGCAGGGGTTTGAAAGCAGCTTATTCCATGATGAAAACCATACACTTTCCAGTCCCGAGCTCCCACAGCTCTTGCTACTGCTTGGCAATGACTCAAGTAGCCAGAAAAAGAAAAAGAACAGGCTGTAAAAAGTGTGGCAGTGAGAAAGCTTTGGGCCAGAAGGTTGTTTGTCACATTGCCAAAGCCCAAAGGAGAAGAAAGAAGTGGGAAAAACATCAGAGATGGGAAAAACCTACAAAGTGAACAAGATTTGTCAGGAGTTCTGCCTAGGTCCAAAAGGAGAAAATGTCAGCAGCACAAATATATAAATATGCATTCTTACATAAATATAAATATATACCAACACATTTGCATCTGCTCTTCAAAAAGTTTTCTAAGACAAAGAAAAGCCAGGTCTACCAACAAAATGCACAACTTGCTTGCTTTGAGTTCACCACAGTTGTGAGCAATCTCTGCTTTCCAGGCTAAATATGTGCTGATCTTCAAAGCAAAATTCCCTCAGCGAGTTTTCTTTCATGTCATTTTTTTTCTGTGGATTTGTATGTTGGAGAAGAGAGTTTTCACTCCAGGGATTACAGAGAATGAAAAAATTCAGATGCTGAGGCCAGCTCACAGTTTTCAAGAGATTCAGAGAAGCAATAATTGAATCCCAATGATTGTTTGGAGTTTGGTAAAGCAGACCCGATCAGACAATCCAGAGGCAGAAAGATATGTCTGCAGGAGCTGCATGAATTGAACATCTGACAAATGCCTGGACTTCCCAGTACTGTGAACAATCATAGTGGTGGTTTGGTCTGATTCTTGTTCTAGTTTTACACTTACGTGAATGACATGGATCTTCCCATGTTCCACTGGGAAAGAGGAGAGGATGAGACTCTAAACAGTCAATATTTGATGCCCAGGATCTCCTTTTATCCATTGTGTATATTAAAAATAATAAAAAAAAAGCTTAGAAATTGTAAAATATACTCTCTTACAGCTTGTTTCTGACCTGCAGGGAGATGATTCCTGCTCCTTTATGGTTTGCAAATTCATTTAGGAAAACTCTCTGGCAGCAAACCTGACTCCTCTTGAACTGGAAGTGCTGCATGTTTAAGGTGTGTAATGTTACCTCCCTGTTCAAAGCAAGGGTTGTGCAAAAGAACCATGGTCCCAGTAAATAAAAAGGTAATGAATTTTATAAACAGGTTTTTGAGTTTAGTATGAAAAATTTTCTTGAATTACCTGTAAATCGAAAAGCCAAAGTCGAAATTTTTCTACCGAACCTTTCATTGGGTGTTCTAGAAACAAAGCATCTACAGGGATCAAACACTGCAGCCTTAAGCAGATCTCTGCAAACAGCTTAGAAAGTATAACTGAGCTGTTTTATTCAGTTACAGCAGAACAAACAATTGTTCAACACTGCAAATATTGGGAAAAAACCAACCAGTTGTGGCCAGCAAACCTCACATTCTAAATCTGTCGACTAAGCCAGGGTTTAGCCAGCACAGCACAGCAGAGATTGGCATGAAATCATCCTATATCCAAATTTATGACCGTGCTGGAAAGCACCATCAAAATAATGATTAGTTTCACTCAGACAGAGAAAGAAACAGGAAAGGTTTTGACTGGGCCAGAAGAGTGGCAGGTGGACCAAAGAAGACTTTTCTATCTCTATAACTATAAATACGAAAGTAGCAAAGCACCTAAAAGGAATGGGCATGAAGGCAAATGTGAAGCATAAGAGAAACAAAATACCAAAGTACTCATTGCCTATGACTTACTCATTACTCAGTTATTGCTTAGTTACTTTTAAATACTATTTAAAGTACAAAACTAAACCAAGAATTTCCCATGTGGTGAATGACATTGGATGCTCAGCTTGAAGTCTAAAGGGGCTGAGTTCCAGAAAGCAGAATGCAGGTGTTGTACACAAAAAAAACTTGCTAAAGTGCTGTCGTTTTTTACAAGGTGGACCTCATTTATGTGTAGAGGGTTGCAGGGGGTTAATTTTGGGCACCCATTTCTCTATCCTTTATTGTCCTTAATTTTGAGAGCCTGATACTGATGCCTCAATTCACAATAAATAGCTCAACACTCCTCAGTGAAGTTTTCTGAGACCAGAGATGTGAAAAATTGGACTATGCTCTGGAATGGGATCTAAACTCACCTGGGCAACTTTTCAACCCCATTTCAGACACCTTCCACATTTATGAATTGAAAACATGGAATAACACTCATGTTTAAAACCAAACTGCTGCCTCCTGCTACCATGCAGGTCTTGGAATCCCCCTCAGTGGTGAGAGATGCAATCCCATTCAGACTGTACATTCAGCAAGTAAGAAAATCTACAGTCAGAAGCAACTTCTAGTGAGTTAACCAAGAATAATTTCAGGTTTTGAATGTCCCTGGGTATGGAAAAAATGTGGGGAAAGTTACTTCAAGTGGATGTAACTCCACTGAAGCAAATTTTACTCACTTTCATTAGGACAGACCCCTGTGGCAGCCAGGCTATCCCACTGTGCAGAGATAAGGGAGAGGTGATGAAACAGACCAGATCCAATGTATTTATAGTGTCCATCTCAAAGCAGGGAAGCAGAAAAGAGCAGCAGGATAGTGAAGTAAGCAGCTCTGTTCCTAACGAGAGGATGAACTCCTTCCAGTGTTTCTCTGTTGCAAAGGACACATCAAATCAGCTGCCATAACTAAGCAGAAAGATCCAGCACAGCCTCACGTGAGATTGCTTATTTAACTTTACTGAGCAAATCAAAATATTCAAGGAAATTCCCAACACTGCACCATCCTTCCTCAAATTAAACCCCCAGTTTAACCCCACACAGTGCTGGCCATATGCAGCTCACACTTCTCTCCCTGGGAGCCATGTAGGACTCCCTTGAGGAATCCTAACTTTCCAGACCATGTTGTGTTTAATTCTGACATTAAAAGGACATTGTTGGGTTTAATGACGTTGTGCAAAGACTACACTGACTTGTTGCAGAAAATGCACCATGTGGCAAGTCCCACAACCATTCTCTAAATCCGACCCAAGCCTAAGTGCTTGTCCTCAGCTGCCACCAAAGCAGCTCCTTCTAAGCTAACTCTGGAGACAAAAAACACAGAAAATCTTGAATTTCTCTACATAAAAGGAAATGGATTAATAAATGCTGAGGCAGACAGTGCTGCTCATGCGAGCGGAGCCTTCATGGCTGGGCTGGTTTTGGCTGTGGTACAGTTAATTTCCTTCCCAGGGGCTATGTTTTGGGTTTGTACTGGGGTTGATAATACAGGGATGGTTTTGGTTGTGCTGACACAGACCCAGCTGGTTTTCCTACTGCCACGCTGGCAAGGGGGTGGGGGTGTGTGGCAGGAGACACAACTGAGACAGGTGACCCCAAGTGACATTCCAGACCTTATGGCATCATCATCATCAGTGTATAACATGGGGGAAGAAGATGGAAAAAGATGGATGTTCAGGATGATGGCATTTGTCTTCCCATGTCATCCTTAGGTGTGATGGGGCCCTGCTCTCCTGGGGATGGCAGAGCACCTGCCTGCCCATGGCAAGCAGGGAATGAATTCCTTGCTTTGCTTGCGTGCACTGCACTTCCTTTCCCTGTAAAACTGCCGTTATCCCAACCCAGGGGTTTTCCAAGTTTTACCCTTGCCATTCTCTCCTGTATCCTGCTGGTGGGGAGTGAGGGAGCATCCACCGGGCACCCGTGCAGGTGTCCCTTGTCTCATACCTCCCTGGCCCACAGGATGGCACTGCGACACTCCACAAACTCCTCCCGGGCTCTCGGGGCCTCTTCCTGACAGCAACAGTCAGTATTTTTCCCAAAGTCAGACTTTTTCCCACTGCAATTCAAATTTCCTTTGAATTTTCAGTCTTTTCGGAATTCAGTAGAATTCCACAGAATCTCCTATGCCTTTGCTCAGAAAGATCACCTCTCTTTCTGTGGGCATTTTGCTGGAATAAACATCAGTGATCTTCCCCACCGAAAAGCCTCCATTGGAAGCTACACACCAACCCTCCAGAAAAACTACGGTTTTTTGCTGCTGAGAAACTGTATTGTGTAAACCCTGAGANCCCAGCGCCGGAGAGACTGACAACAGAGTGATCACTCCCAGGAAAGACTTTCTGAATTTGTCCTCCTTTTCAGATTGGTGAAAGAGTGTTGTTACCTGGTATTGTTCATTTTGTGTGCTGGGGGTGTTTGGCCTATTAAATAAACAGGTTCTTTCCATTTCTCTCCGAGGAATCCTTCCTGAACCGGTGGGAGTGGAGGGGCCGTGGGGATTTGCTTTCTGGGGGGGGGCTCTTTTTGAGGTTTTCTACCAAATTTGCCCTAATCCAGGACACTGTGCCAGGGGAGGTTGAGGTTAGACATCAGAAGGAATTTCTTCATGGAAGGGTTGGTCAGGCACTGGAAGGGGCTGTCCAGGGAAGGGGTAGAGTCTCCATCCCTGGAGATGTCCAGGAACAACTGGACGTGGTACTCAGTGCCATGGTCTGGGGACAAGATGGGGATCAGACAGCTGGACTTGATGACCTTGGGGGTCTTTCCCAACCTCGATTACTCTCTGATTCTATGACCAGCTATTGCTTCCAACACACTTCAAAGTACTGTACAAAACCAAATTCACTTTGCAATCTTGCTATTTACCACACCACCATTTGCATTTTACTTCAGTTCACTGCAAAAACCTTGCAGTTTAGGGAGCCTACAGCTTTCCAGCACTGACGTCCACCACACCTTCACAAGCACGGACACACCTGGCACATGAGCTCCTGTTCAATTGGTACAGCATCCACACAGTTTCCCAGTCCTTTCCCATTTAGGGGTCAAAGATGCAGCCAAACCACAGATATTAAAATTTGGGCTGTGCAGATTTCAAAGTCTTCTCGTCAGTGCTGGAGGTGCCTGTGACACAGGGCTTAGATTTTTCCCTTAGCTCACAAAATATCCCTTCAAGAGCAATATTTTGGGAGAACTGCAGAGTTAATGACTTTAAATTAAAATTCAACAAGATACGCTTGCTCTTATTAAAATTTTTGGAAAGGACCACAAAGGTCAATATTTTCAGCTTAAAGTGGCTGAGAAGATGAAGCAACCAACTTGAATCCAACCTTCCTTATCAGCTTTAACCTCATTGCTAGCCCTCATTAAATCCTCACCTCTCTTCTCTTCACTGCTGTTTGAAATGCCTTTTTGAAATATCCCAGGGGAACCAGCACACAAAATCCCACCAAAACAAACCCTGAACATACCTTTCTCTTCCTTCTTCTTCCCCAAGTTTATATACTCAGCCACAAGGTCTGGAATATCCCTCTGCAGCAGAGGCAAAGACAGCATTGCTAAGGACAACAGGCCGTTGGGGACAGCAAAACAGCCATGATCCTGCTGCCAATCCAGCCCTCGGAGGCCAGGATGGCAGCTGCTGCTGAGAAATGTGAGAAAGGGGCTTAGGGACAAGGAAACTCCTGCCATGACTGTGGCAGTGGCCACAGTTATCTCCACTCCTTACCTCTCCCCTCATCCCAAGGGTCTCCAGGGCTCCCCTGTGATCAAAGCCAGCAATGGAAATACAAGCAGCAAGTTCATGTCCCCTGTATAAGAGACTCAGTCTGCCCAGGACAGAAGTTCTGCCTCCTGCCCAGGTGGAACCTCCTGGGATCAGTCCCTGCCCGTTCCTCTGGTGCCATCGCTGGGCCCCTGGAGCAGAGCCTGGGCCCTGCTCGGAGCCCTCCCTGCAGACAGGGACACCCAGGGCTGAGGGCCCCTCTCAGCTGGGGCTCCTCTCGAGGCTGGACAGCCCCAGCTCCCTCAGCCTTTCCCTGTCAGAGATGCTCCAGACCCTAAATCATCTCTGCAGCCTCTGCTGGCCCTGCTCCAGGAGCTCCATGTCCCTGCTGTCCTGAGAAGCCCAGAGCTGGACACAGCATTGCAGATGTGTCACACAGGGCTGGGCAGAGGGGCAGGATTAGTCCTAACCTGCTGCATGGAGCAAGAGGCAGGATTTTCAAATGCACTTGCTATTGCTCCAATTCTGTTTCACTAAAGTCACTAGAAAAAAATCACAACGGCCATGGTGTGTTTAGGCATTTTTTTAAATGCCACCTTCTATAAAAGTTCTGGAAGTGTGAATTTATGGTATCTCCTGAGTGCCTGGCTGCTTAGTTAAGTATTTATACTCGCATTGTAATCACCTGAAGACACAGTAGTGAGGTTTCTAATTACTGACAGAAACCATGGAAAGGTATGTAGGGGCACAGGGAAATAGTCAGAGAATCACAGAATGGCCTGCATTGGGAAGGATCCTAAAGATCATTTGATTCCAAACCCTGCCATGGGCAGGGACACCTTCCACTATTCCAGGTTACTCAGAGCCCACATCCAACCTGGCCTTGGACACTGCCAGGGATGGGGCAGCCACATGAGCAACCTGTGCCAGGGCCTCACCACCCTCACAGGGAAGAATTTCTTCCTTAAATAAAATTATCAATGGCAGCAATATTACTCAAGCAAGTAAAGAGGGTCAACATCCCATTTATCCTGTTTCCAGCTGTGAAAATAACAATACCCTTTACAGAAGTTACAATGATGTGAAATCAGGAACAGATCAGAGAAGTTCCTTGAAGATCTCAGAGTAAGCAGCTGCCCCAGCTGCACATCTAGGTTCAATCCCCATCCCTGGAAATATCCAAGGCCAGGCTGGATGGGGCTCTGAACATACTGGTCTGGTGGAAGGTGTCTCTGTCCATGGCAGGGGCACTGGAATGAGATCATCTTTAAAGTCCCTTCCCACCCAAGCCATTCTGTAATTTTGTGATTCTAATTTCCCAGGCCTGTCTCGCACCATCTGCTTGTGATTCCCTGCAGGAAAAAAATGGCCATTTGCATTATCTGAAAACAAATGAGTATACCTAGAACTTTACCACTGATTTTTACCCGACTGCAGGCTGAGAAGAGAAAAATGTTATTTTTCTCCCAGAGTCAGAGGAATTGAGGTATGGGAAAAATGAAATGTTAGATCCATCCCAGATCCTGACCCAGAATGTGCCTGTGAGCATCAGTCTGTCCACAGACTGGCACGGTGCTGTGGCACATCTGACAGTCAGAACTCAAAAAACATTCAAATGGGAATTTTAGTTACACTTCAAAACATTGAATTTTCAAGATAAACAGGTATTGCTTCCCAATGATACAGTAAATAGACCCCCAAAACCTCCTAAATGATAAAAAAGGCTTCTAAAGCACCCTGTACCATGCTGCCTAGTTGGCATCAGAAGAAAAATGTGCTGATGTATGAACACCAGCTGAGAATTTGGCTCCATTTGCCTGAAACTAAGTCTCTGTATCAGCAGGGCTGTTAAAACATTTGAGCCATCAAAAAAAAAAAAATCTTCATGCATCGTGGTGGGCACAAAGACATGGCATGACTCCCTCTCCAAAAACATATGGTTTTTGTAAGACTCATGATTCCTTTTAAGTCTCCAGCACCTAAATGTGCTGTAGGACAGAAAGGGATTTGCAAGAGGATTCATCTGGGCCTTTTTACATATGCTTGTTTCTGAATCACCAATATATGACTAAATATAAACCGTGAAGAGCTGTAATTGCTATTCTACGTATCCTCATATCCCTCTGAAATACCACAAAGGAAAAAAAACCCTACCAAATCATTTAGGAGGATTAGTTCCTAATAATACCAGTGAATATCTGAAAAAAAACCCCAATCTTGCCAGATTCAAAGTGCAGATTTGACTGCTCAGTGCCGGTCCTTCATGCTTGGAGAGTTGACACAAATCTGTGAAAGAGATAGTGAACTCCTTCCACCTCCAGCATATTTTTCTTCTGCTGTTTTAACACCTTGGTCCCTGAGGAAAACTCAGGGGGTAGAAGAGAAGAACTTGTTTCAATTCTCTTCTTCTGAACTAGCTGTGAAAAGTGATGTCAGCCTCTTATCTCCATGGAGCGAGCATTCCAGGAGTTTTCAATTTACCTTGCAGTTAAGTCAGCTCTGGGCTTTGTCAGACAGAAATATTTTTGAACACTTTTAAATATCAGGCAGCCTGCAAGGGAAGGGAGAGTCACAAATGAGGGGCCTGCTCTGAGTGTTTTGTGCCTGAGCCTGGAAAACAGGGATCAGATCAGCCAAGCCCAACACAGAGCCAGGTAACAGCAGGACTTGCCAGCATTTGGGTATTCCATGAGTCCTGTGCACAGGGACAAACATTTTCCTGTGTTTTTTTTCATCCTCACTGCCCATCTGTTTGTCACTGCTGTTGTGACAGCAGCCCAACACAGTGTCCTGAGGGAGGAGAGGTCCCCCCCTGTGTCTGACATTATCCAGGTGTCAGGGAGGAGATGAGGAATACTCAGAAAGATCTCCCTGTCTAAAAGGTTTAGGGAAAAGAAGGAAACCAATGGCTTTATACAGTCCCATCTTATTGCTGTGGCACTGAGATGTGAGGGACATCCAAAGGCCACGTGACAGAACTGGGGACTGTCCCCTTGACTCCAAGACCAGTATTTAAATAACCTTCCTTCCTAGGCAATCTCTCAACTATTAAAAAACCCACGCAACCTTTTGGTGCAATTACAACAAGCAGAAATGCCAGGGCCAGAAGTACCAGTGGGTGGTTTTTCTACACAGTTTCCATGACTGGGGATGGAGGATGGAGAGGAAAGCTGCATCAGCCTCCAGAACCCCTCTCAGCTGCAGCTGGCTTGATCAATATGTATTCAGACATTTTCTATGGGGATGCTGATTAGTGGTTACTGTGCAAGGAACTCCCAGCTCATCTCCTCTGAAATCCCCTTAGCTAAGTGTTAGTGGCAGCTCACAAATCTGCACAGATTTGGTTTTTAAAGAGCCAAGAAAAAAGTAAGAGAGCAGCCACAGTCCTCTGCAGATACCACCTTTTCCTTCCATTCTCAATTCACCCAGAAAATTTTAATAGCAAGTTTTTGTAGTTTTTAAATTTTTTTTTCTTATCACATAATCTCGGAGTAAAAAGATCCTAAAAGCTGACTACCTGAGTGGGAACAGGAGGAGCTCACAACTCAGAATGACATGTTCTAACAAGTCAGACAGCACTGGAAAAGCAGTTTGGTCTCATCAAAAAAGCTTTCTCAACTGGGCAGGTGTTGCAGCTGCAGAAAAGAACAACAGGCTTGGCTCAGCCATAGCCAATGCACGGGAACATCCCTTCTGTCACTGGGAGTACATGCTGTAATTACCAATGAGCTTTGGGCTGTCATTCCATCTCTTCTGGAGCATTTGAGCATCACCTAGATGAATTCAAGGAAGTATTGGAGCTGACACTGGAGCCACACTGGTAATGAACAAGAGCAACCAACACCTACCACTACACTGCTTAAAAAAAGAGTTTATTAAAAATAAACTCCCCTAAACCAAGGATAATCCCCTCCCTTCCAAAAGAAAAAAAAAAAAACAACACAAACTCCAAATGCATGTTATATATTTCATTCCAGATCAAAGTTAAAAAAAAACAAAGAACCCCAAACAAACAAAGAAAAATCCTAAAACCAAACCAAACAACAAAAACCAACCAAACAAAAACCAAAACATGGCCAAATTTTGTATTTACCTTGTTTACATGCATTTTCCTAAAAAAAAAAGGCAAAAACTATTTAGAATATTAAGAGATTGCACACGCTACAAAATTTTTCAAACATGCCTTTTGTAAAGGCTACCAATATGAACTGAAATGAAACTTCTTGCACAAATATCACCAATTTTGAGAAAGGGGCACCTTTTGAAAATACATCCAAGAGAAATGTTTGCAGTCCACTGCTGAAAACTACAAGATCATCAAATACCAGACTAATGCAGCAGTGAATAGTCTCCAAAACATTTCTGAAAGTCACTTCCAAGGACAAGCTACAAAGATCAATTGCTTTGTCATAAGCATGAAAGGCCATAGTCTACAGTTCTCAAAGGAATGTGCCAGACAGTGCTATTTCTAACATGCTAAAATATGAGAATAATTCAGAGCCTTAGAACTACACACTGCTAAGGGTTCCTTCCAGCTTGGGCTATTCCACAATTCTGTGAGTAAACTGAGATCAGAAATAAATGCATGACTGTGTTCATGGTTCAAATCAAACTCCTTGGTTTACTCTGTATTTCTTACAACTCCTTTCTAATGTGGCTTGTTGCCATGACTCAAATGATGCCAAATGCTTGGGACAGGTTAAGATATCTTAAGGGCCACCAGATTTGTGTGCACCATCCTGCCAGTGCCACAGATAGAGCACAAGTGGTGTCCACATTCACAGGCTTTTATGATGTGCATGGGTATTCATAACATTTTCATTGCCTGGCTTTTCTTTTTTTCCTCATTAAATCACAGAATCATAGAACAGCCTGAGTTGGAAGGGACATACAAAGATCATCAAGTCCAACTCCTGGTCCTGCCCAGGACACCCCAACAATCCCACCCTGTACCTGGAGCTCTGGCAGCCTTGGGGCCATGACCGTTCCCTGGGGAGCCTGTTCAGTGCCCCAGCACCCTCTGGGGGAAGAAAATTTCCTAAACAACCTAACCCTTCTCTGATACAGCTCCAGCTGTTCTCTGGGTCCTGTCCCTGGTCACACAGAGCAGAGATCAGGGCCTGCTCCTCCTCTTCCCCTCACTAGGAAGCTGCAGAACTGCTGTGAGCTCTGGCCTCAGTCTCCTCTTCTCCAGCTGAACAGACCAAGTGCCCTCAGTTGCTTCTCATGTGGCTTCCCATCCAGGCCCTTCACCATCTTACTACTCACAGGAGAAAAGCTAAAGAGCAGAACTGGTTGGCCAAAATAGAGATGGAAATCACAAGACAATGGTTTCCTCGCTGAAGTGAACAAAGAGCATCAACAAGCAGGAAAGCAGGAAAGCTCAGGGAGAAAGTCTAAGGACAGCTCCTTCCTGGCACTTCTGTGACACAGATCTGGCTGAATGGATGAAGCTCCTACCTCAGTCAATATTTTGTCTGCCTCCTGAGCTTAAGAGGATCTTCACCTCCACAAGGGGAAACAATTCTGGGCCCCTCAGTTTGGGAAGGACATTGAGATGCCTGAGCATGTCCAGAGGAGGGCAACGAGGCTGGTGAGGGGTTTGGAACACAAGCCCTGTGAGGAACAACTAAGGGAGCTGGGGGTGTTTAGCTGTGAGAAAAGGAGACTCAGAGGTGACCTTATCACTCTCTACAACTCCCTGAAAAGTGGGTGTAGTCAGGTGGGGGTTGGTCTCTTTCACCAGGCAGCAACTGACAGAACCAGAGGACAAGGTCTTAGGCTGTGCTAAGGGAAATATAGGTTGGATATTAGGAAAAAGCTTTTCATGGAAAGAGTCACCTGGGGAGGTGGTGGAGTCACCATCCCCGGAAGAGTTTAAAAAAAGACTGGATGTGGCACTCGGTGTCATGATTTACTTGAAATGTTAGGGCATGGTTTGGACTTGATGGTCTTTAAGGTCTCTTCCAACCTAGTAATTCTATGAATTCTGTGAATTCTTGATTTGAGAGAGGTGAGAGAGGTAAGAGTGGAATGTGAAATTTTGTTCTGTGTCAGAACAGTGCGTGCAATAGGAAATTATTCTGCTCATCTCTTCAGGCCAGAGTGGCCATTGGGACCACCTGCTCTGACCTCCTACCCAGCCATGCTGCTTACCACAACTCCTTGACAGGAGGGTGTGGCCAGGTGGGGGTCAGCCTTTTCTCGAGGGGAACAAGGGACAGGACTGGATTAGGAAAAAATTTTTACTGAAAGAGCAGTTAATCATTACAACACACTGCCCAAGGAAGTGCTGGAGTCACCAGCCCTGGAACTATTCCAAGAGTGAGTGGACATAGCACTTCATGATATGGTTTTATGGGCATTGTGATATTCCACCACTGAAGACTAGACTTGATGATCTTGGAGGTATTTTCCAACCTTAATAATTCTGTGAGCAGCAGTTGTTGAAGACCATGCATCACTGCATCATTATTTCTGCGACGAACCACAGAATCACAGACTGATTTGGGTTGGAAAGGACCTTAAAGATCACCTCATTCCAACACTTCTGCCAGAGGGGCTGGAACACCTTCCACCAGGGCAGGTTGCTCAAATCAGATAATCTAACTGAGCTGCAGCAGAGCTGGTTCAAGGCTTTCCCCAACATTAGATGCAATGCACCATTCCAATGATTCCAGGGAGCTCATAGGAGTGAGGAATGACCACGGAATCCAGGAAGAAGGAAGGTCAGCAAAGAGCTGGAGAGCTCTGGATAGGGAGAAAGGACTGGACAAGGTGAACAGCCATTCCAGTTTGAGGGGAAGAGCAGTGAACAGAGTTTGGTGGGTATCTTTAAAGGGTGTGAGTTTGCTCTCTGCCTCCAGACCAGCTCTTGGAGGGATATGGTATCCTCTGTGCCATTCTACCCTACTCCTAGGACTTCCTTCTCTGTCCTCAGTCCCATAGACAAAAAAAACCTTCCAAGACTCACAGTTCCTCTCCTAGCTCTCCCTCCTACCCACAAAACCCAAGTATCTAGTAGTAAAATCACCAGGATTTGGTGTTTTGTAGGTAAACATGCAGTATGACAAATTATCTGGAGACAGAAGAAATGTGGGAAGAGCTTACAATTTCTCATATTTTTCCTCTTTTTTGGTTATTTTGCCCCCAGTTCTTTCCTAACTACAGGTTTTGTCAGTCATTTGCTGGCCTAGAAAAGTCAGACTCTTCCAGCTTCCACTAGCAAAGCACATTCCATCCACCTGATCATTCTTGCTGTTCTTCTGTGCATCCTGCCTTACCAAATTTAGGTCACCAACAAGGCACACAGCATTCCAGATGAGGCCTTGCAGAATTAACATTTTCCAGGTGTTACCGAACATGCTTGTCTTGAGATTTTCCAAGACTTGCACCTTGATTTTTTTTTTAACTGAGCCACTCTGGTGGCTCAGTTAGTGACACTGGCACTCTGGCTGGGTGAAGGACAGGGAGCTGCTGGAGCCAGGCCACAGCAGGGACACCAAGGGGATCAGAGGGATGGAGCAGCTCTGCTGGGAGGGAAAGCTGAGGGAATTGGGATTGTTCAGCCTGGAGAAGAGAAGGCTTTGGGGTGACCTCATTGTGGTCTTGTGGTGCCTGAAGGGAAGCCACAGGAAAGATGGATAGAGACTCTTGACAAGGGCCTGGAGTGACAGGACCAGGGGGAATGGCTTCAAACTGACAGAGGATATTTAGATTGGATATTGGGAAGAAATTGTTCCCTGTGAGGGTGGTGAGGCCTTGGAACAGATTTTCCAGAGCAGCTGTAGCTGCCCCATCCCTGGAGATATTCAAGACCAGACTGCATAGGGCTCTGAGGAATCAAGGTGTCCCTGCCCCATGGCAGGGGGTTGGAATGAGATGGTCTCTAAGATCCTTTCTAACCCTGGCCATTCCATGATTCCACAACTATTCCTTCTACTCACCCCCATCTGTCCCATCTCCAGTGGTATTTTCCCTTACAGCAAACTGGTGATTTTACACAAGGCTTTCTGTCCAGTTTCAGGGAAGGCAGGACTGACATCAGAACAGTTAGAGCAGGTAAGTCCCATTTTTTCCAACCTAGTACTCCCTGTAAATGGAGACTTTGAAACCAGCAGATGTAAAGCCAGCCTACCAGGACTGCAATGATTTTCACATAACCCTACCAGCAAAAAAATGTAGGAGGCACAGAGCTTGTCTCCACATCTACCTCTGCCACCCTTCTGTTGTTCTATTACTTAAGAATTGCAACTACATTTCTTCAGCTTAAAAAGCTCTGTCTCCTTGGGAAACATATCCAGGCAAGAAGAAACTAAGATGAAGAGTGGTCAGGAATCCAGAGCCAGAAAGTGCTACTTTCAGCACCAGGAATTTGGTGGCCATGCATGCCCCAGACCAGCCTGGCTCCTGCTCCAACCAGGCACGTGAGTGGGAGTGTCAAGGACACAAAAATGCCAAGCACAGCACAGCAGACAGGCATTCGCCCTCACCTTATGTTGTGGCAGTGGCACACCTTCCCCAGAGCTCCAGAGCAGAGAGGCAGACAAAGAGACTGTGGTCCAATTCTGCTCTTGCCAGGGATAAATTTGGAGTCACTTCACTGACGTCAGTGGAGTTATTCCAGAATTGCACCAGTGTGAAAGAGGGCAGCATCTGCTTTCTGAAAATGGATGCCATCAAGCTAATTGAAAACAACAGATGCATCAAGGAGCAGCAAGAAGGGATAGTAATGTTCCAGTTTTCTTGTAATATACCATTTAATTTCCCTCCAGAGAATGTAAGAGAATAAACCAATATGTACTCTAAAAGCTAGAACTTTTGTTGGTGTAAAATTGTATACTACCTTTTAGGTGAATGGACCAATGTGCACCTACAGCACCCTAAGGAGATCCAGCCCAGTCATGTGCACTTACAGCCCTCTTCTTTGAGCTTGATTCTTCTCTCACACGCATTTAAATCAGGAGTCATACCATCCACAATCCTATGGAAACGTTTATCTAACCTTGGGTAGAGAGCAGAATCGAGGGCCCACATTTTGTTAAACAGACAATAGCTAGATTTGGTAATTAAATCGATAAATTTGTGACTTATGCCACTTTTGGACTAAGGGTGTTCCAAGATTTTATACCACTGAATAAATATCTTTATATTAATTTAGTGAAAATGAAGCCAAAGAATGACTTGCTAAATTTTCTTTGTGTGAAGACAAAAGTTTCCCCTAATTCTCATCTGCAACGAGTAGTCAACACAGCTTCAGTATTTATGGTGACCACAGAAATTAATGAGCACTTTCCCTCCTGCAAATCCTTTCTTTCCTTTCACTAAGAAGAAGTTTTACACAGTAAAGCTCAATTATTTTTTGGGCCCCCTCTTATTAATTTGCACTATAGACAACCTGGATATGTCTAGTGGTGAGGTTCATCAGTGAATGTTGTAGGACAGTAAAACCCACACTGACCTCAGCTATTAGTTTCCCAAAATGTAAAGCCATGTTATAGCATTCAAACTTATGCCAGCCAACTATCCCCAGACAGGCTTCCCTGGAGCAAGGGAAAACCCACTCAAAGAGGGAAAAGCACGTGGAATTAACATGTACAAACAGCATATGCTGCACTGTTAATTAGCACAGTCCCTGTCTGCTTTCCCCAAAAACATTTTTCTGTATTTATCTCCCTGGGTAGGGTCTTGTAGGACCCCAGCCTGAACAAGAAGAGCTCCTTGAAACAGGCAGGCAGTTTCCTCAGGCACTGTCTTTGGTGGCAGCTAAGGACACGCAGCATCCCCAGTTCCTTTCATCGGGGGATTAAGTCTTTTCATCCTGCCAACACCTGCTCCCCTCCTTATGCCTAAAGCAGGTGCCTGCAATTCAGGCATTCTCCTGTGAACCTGCTGATAACATGGCTGCAAATCTCTTCAGAAGGGATCTACCTCTAGTGCAAGCTTCAAAGAGCAATGATGAAGGGCTCAAAGCTGTGCTCTTGGTTACAGCAGCGCCAACAGAGATATCTTGTGCTCACAGGGCTGCCATGGAGGGCAGTATCTTCCAATGCCCCGTCAATCTGTCCACATCTTTCCACCAGTGAGGAAAAAAATGCATAAAATGCTGCTACTCTTAATTATTGTCACTATAAACTTAAAATTAATTTTAACTTAGCTTGGCCAAGTTTGGTAGGACTTACTTGGACTCGAGTCAGGTGAGAGCTTTTGGGAAAGCTGTGGTTGACTCCTGCTGTAATCTGCAGATCTTTCCCTGATGTAAACAGGACCTCAAGAAAAGAACAAACAAAAAGAAGCAGTTTAACAAACAGTACATGCTTGGATTTGATGCAGAAGATTGAAATTGAAGCCCGATATAATCCAAGGCAGTTGTACTAAAAGGAGTTTTGCAAGCTTGAATCAGCAGATGGTGAGGATCTGGCTCATACTACATTTCTGTAGTTTATAATTATCTTTCTTTCTTCACCTAGAACCAGATTCTCCCTTTAGGCTGCAAATCTTAATTAGGAAATCCTTCCTCATTATTTTCAAGAAACTCTTGGTTGTTAATTTCCCAGAACAGAAAGAAACCTTACCTATTTCTGCAATAGCAGCAGATGATGGATCTGTTTGTTCCTTTGCTTTTAGGGTTGATGCTGCTCTTTCCATCACCGTGTGGAAGACACTTCAGTCCTTACCCTGTCTCTTGCTGCCCTGAATTTTCTTGACACTCACTCTTCTTTATCCCATAGCGACCTCTGAATGAGAGGACCCAGGAGAGAAGACCAAGTTCAGTCACCTTCATCCCCACACCTGCTGTAGCAGTGAATTTTTATCCACAAAAGCTGGATCAAAAGGCAAGGAGCAATAGTCTCTTCCACTGCAAAACTATTTCCTAGTGAGATTGCTGCAAGTGGAATTTCTGGATCTTTAATGTAATGCTTCAGCCTGTATTCCTTGTCACCAGGCACCCAGATGACTCTACATCAGACCAGTTGCCCCTCAGCTCCCCGGCTGAGTGCTCAGATTGTCTTTCACACACTCTCCAACTCTCTGTGTGCAAGGATGGACAAATATAATCTCTTCCCATCTCCAGGTTTGCACTCCCTGCTTTCAAAGGCTGGAAACTGCCCACCTGAAGTTGGACAGGGCAGCTGTACATGATATAAGGTGATGGGATCAGCTCCAGTAGGCAAAGAAAACATCTGTGAAGATAAGGTGCTGATATCTGAACACAAAATATCCAATGAGTGCTTTTGCTTGTAGCCACAATCACAGCGCAGAGAGAAACAGTCCGGGAGGTTGTTATGGAAACAAGTCCCTGGAGGTGCCTACTTGGCTTCACAGGGATGTTCTCTACCTTCAGAAGGAAACAGATTTGCATTTTGAGCAGCTGGGGGGAGTGCTAAGGGCTGAGAACTTGAGGTAAGGTTTTTGAAAGCATCTCTGTGATTCAGTGGCATGAGACCTCTGGTAAAGTCAATGGGTGCCACTGTGTCATTTCAGTCACGTGAAAAAAAATCTGAAGGCTCCTTAAAAAAGGTCAGATTCCACAAGTTCTGTAACACATAGCATTACTGATGACTCTAGGTCTTCACTGATTTTCAGGACGTACTTTGAGAAGGATTTACATGTCCCAAATGAGTCCCAAGGTTACAGTTTCCATGCTTCTGTTGGCGGTCTGTATTTCTCTTAGAGCCAACACAGAAAACCCAGGGAGCAAACACCACTCCTTGCTTTACACATTTTCATGTGCCCTTTTCTTTTCAGAACTGACAAAAGTGGCTCACAAAAACTGCACAGAGCTGCCTTGCTCACCACAAAACACCTTCACACCTCAGTTGCAATCTGTGGGTGGGAGAATGCAATACCCACTAGAAACTCACTGCTGGATTCCACCTGGAAACTCACTGCTGGATCCCACCCAAGGGCAGGACACCTCTTTCCAAGAGGATCTGTGTAAGACATGCTGGGATTGTGCTACGAGTGGTCTTTTCTTCTTGCTAGAGCCTCCAGGTCCAGCTGTCTGTCATGCTGGTCAAGAGAACAACCTGTTCTGGGCAGGGAGGGCTCCTGCCTGGCAGGGCCAACGGGGCCAGGCCCAGGAGGAGAAACAAGCACAGGAATTTTCTGACGTAGGCTCAGCGTGTCTCGTGACTCCTCCTGAACTTGTGTTCAACCTGAGTTTTTTATATCTTACTTTGGGGGAACTTTTATCAGCTGATAGACTCAAGCATAAAATATCCCCAAACATGGGCATTCTGCTGGGAGAGGGCAGCAGCCTCGAAACATCCCTCTTAAATAGCAGCTTCTTTTGCTAGTTTCTAGCAATTCAAAATTTGAAGAACAGACCCTCTCTTGGCCTCACAGTAAAGATTTCATTAAGGTGACCCCAAAACACAACTAAGAACACCGCCAAGACTAAGACACACTAAGAACTGGATAACTTTTACACAAAATAACAGAGGTGCCATCATGCACCTCAGTCCCACTTATTCACCAGGACAATTTACCCACCAGCTGATTACAGGTGTCAAGGGATGAAGAATGGTCCCCAAGGCTCAGACCTTCACAAACCTTTGCCTCAGTCCCATGAAGCAAAGATGAATTAGGCTTTATTCAGGCAAACCCCTCTGAGCTATGAGCCCTCACCACACCAAAGTTGTGCCTCCCAGACTGAGAGAAGTGGCATTTTCCTACTGATTTCAGCAAGAGAGAGAGAGAGCAGAGGTTTTCATATAATGGTTGTGTGCTGACCCCAAGGGAGATCCCTGCACACTAAAAACATTTGAGAAGGCAACAGGACTCTGGAGAAATGGAGTAGCTAGGATTTGCACAAACAATTTCTACCATATGAGCAGGGCCAGGATGGAGAGAGGCCACAATAAAAGCACTCTAGGCATGGAGCCATATCTCAAGACAACTGAAAACAGGTAGAGTAATGAAGATGCAAACAGATCCCACCTCACAACCAGTTCTATAGCCAGTTTTGACTATACTAAAGGATAGGGCTCTGAGCAATCTGGTCTAGTGGAAGGTGTCCCCCTTTGGAAAGAGATGACCTTTAAGGTCCCTTCCAACCCAGGCCATTCTATGATTCTATGATATGCCTTTAGTATTCTTAGTCTTATGGCTGAAAAGCACAATATAAAATCTATTCTCTGTATTTTTGCACCTTGGCATTATGTCTGGTTTATGTATTACATGTGTCCCATGCAATATGTAGTACATTCCAATATGCATTTCATACAGTGTGATGCCAGGCATTCATGGCTGCCTTTGCTTTCGTACACATGCAGACATGTGAATGAAGAACAAACACTTAGAATTCAAACAAGAAGGACTTTTCCTTGCAGGAAAATCTGCCAGTGAAATCTGAAAGTATACATTTCCCTTTCTCACCTGCTGGCAGAGCTTGAAACATTTTTAAAGTTACGTATAAGGCAGAGCTGACTGAAAGTAATGAAATGATCTGGGAAGCAAAACATGTATTTGAAGATAGAAATCTCTGGTCCCTTGGCAAACCCAGCACTGCAGGCCAAGCATATTTTGCATGGCTGGCACAAACTGCTCTCATAAAACCAAGTACAAAAACACTGCTGTCGCTCCTATCCATGAAATACCAGGAACTGGCTAGGCCAGCAATACAGCAAGAGCATCTCTTTAGGGCTCGCTGTTTCTCCCCTCATTCAAAGGGTCTGGAGGATGCTGCTGGCTTTGTGCAAACAGCCTGGGGAAGTTTTTTTCCGTGCCAGTCTCAGTTTCAAATGTTGACACACTCGCCCTGGAGCATTTTATGCCTGTGAGTAGCTAAACCAGCTCGATCCTCGCACAGCACAGGTGCAGAGCTCTCTGTGGTCGGGATTTTCCTGCCACGTCAACAAAACGCCAACATGCAAACTTCCCTCAGCTACACAAATGCTCAATTAAAAAAAGCAGCAGAGTCAACTGCTCTCACATGCCTGAATACAGAGCTGAGTATCTGAAGCACAAAGCACATCTCATTAAATGCTATTGTGTGAAAATGATCTCTGCAGATAACAAATGAATTTACTCAAACACGCCTTGCATCAGAAGGCACTTACCACTATGAAGATTAAGTTGGTACTATAAAAGCCAATTACATCAGGGCACTGGCATAAATAAGGCTGAGATAAGCTCAAAACACAGAGAATCTTCACCAAGCCTGTTGACTGCTTTAAGCCTGTTTTTGATACATGATGAATGGTCACAAATAGCAAAGAGCTTTTAGATTTATGCAGCTTTTTTTCTTTTTTTCTTTTTTTTTTAAACACAAACCAGGAGGATCTTTTAGCATGCCAAGGGTTGCAAAGAAGGCAGGCATCTGCTTGCTGGCTTTCTCCTACAGCTGCAGAGCTCCCTGTGATCCTGGCTGCAGTGTTTCCATTATTCAAAGGCAATGGCATGGCAGGCGTGACTGATTCCACAGCCAAGGGCACCGTGCTGGCACAGGGACTGAGAGCATGGCTTGAGCCAGATGTTTGTAGCCCCTTTAACTGTTTACTCTGCTGAATGCTTCTGCTGAAGTAGTGGCAAGGACTTCTCTGCTAGTGGAGTTACGAGACTTGGTTTCGGAGCAAATATTGGAATAAAGCAGTCATCAAAAGCAGAGAAAGAAATGCACAAGGGAGTGGGGATGACAGCTAGCACTCCACGGAATAAAGCAAGAACATTTCTGGCTGCACACAGTAATGAGAAACAGCAAATCAGGCCAGAAGAGCCCATTATCACAATCATTCTGTTTACGGTATCACAATTCACAGTCTGGCATGTAAATGCTGAATAGATCCAGCTGCTTGTAGGAAGACAACTGTAACAGCAGCTTGCATTCAGTGTCTGGACCCAGGACAACAAAACCCATCACACCTCTGTCAGCATTTTCTTCTCTTTATATCCCTGGTTATTGGGAGGAATGAAGTTGGAATATTTCATGGACTCCAGGTCTTCTGCTTCCAGGAATTCAGATTTGCTGAGGGACTGATTACTGTCCCCCTTTTTGGGCTCAGAGAAGGGTGACTGTTGCTGGCCACAGGTGACGTGGGTATACTGGCACTGCTCCTCATGGTCAGTCTCTCGGTGGTAGAAGTAGTTGAAGTTGGACACGATGACAGGGACAGGGAGGGCAATGGTGAGCACACCTGCGATGGCACACAAGGAGCCCACAATCTTGCCACCAATTGTCATGGGATACATGTCCCCATAGCCCACAGTGGTCATGGACACCACTGCCCACCAGAAAGCATCAGGGATGCTGGTGAACAGCGAGTCAGGGTCATCAGTCTCTGCAAAGTAGACAGCGCTGGAGAAGAGGATTACCCCAATGAAGAGGAAGAAGATGAGGAGGCCCAGCTCCCTCATGCTGGCCTGAAGGGTCTTCCCTAAGATCTGCAGCCCCTTGGAGTGCCTGGAGAGCTTAAAGATCCTGAAAACTCTGACCAGGCGGATGACTCTGAGGATGGCCAGGGACATGGCTTGCTGCTGGCCCCCATTGTTGCTGCTGCTCCCAGGCTGCTGCTTCTGCTGCTGCTGCTGGGCCAGCTCGGTGCCCAGGGTGATGAAGTAGGGGATGATGGCCACGATGTCGATGATGTTCATGATGTTGCGGGAGAACTCGGGCTTGCTGGGGCAGGCGAAGAAGCGCACGAGGAGCTCGAAGGAGAACCAGATGATGCACAGGGTCTCGATGAGGAAGAAAGGATCTGTGAAGAACGGGCCGGAGCCGGCGGCGGGGCGCAGGGGCGGTGGGGTCCCGCTTGGCGGTGGCAGCGGCGGCAGCAGCAGCGCCTCGTCCCCGAGAGGCGCAGCCTCCCCGAAGCCAGGCTGGGGTCCCTTGGGCTCCTGGCGGAACTCGGGCAGGGTCTCCAGGCAGAAGATGACGATGGAGATGAGGATGACCAGCACGGAGACGATGGCGATGGCCCGGGCTGGCCCGGAGCTCTCGGGGTACTCAAAGAGCAGCCAGACCTGGCGTTGAAAGTGGTGCTGGGGCAGGGGCTTCTCTTCCTCTGGGATGAAGCCCTCGTCCTCCCGGAATGTCTCGATAGCCTCCTGGCCCAGCTGGTAGAAGCGGATCTCCTCCAGGAAGATGTCGAGGGGCACATGGACCGGCCGGCGCAGCCGCCCCCCGGACTGGTAGTAGTAGAGGATGGCGTCGAAGCTGGGTCGGTTGCGGTCGAAGAAGTACTCGTTGCGGAGCGGGTCGAAGTAGCGCACCCGGCGGCTGGGATCGCCCAGCAGCGTGTCGGGGAAGATGGAGAGGGTCCGCAGCTGCGTCTCGAAGCGCAGCCCCGAGATGTTGATCACCAGGCGCTCGCTGCTGCAGCAGCTGCCGCCGCTCCGCTCCTCGCCCGGCGCCTCCGCCTCCGCCTCGCCGCCCGCCCGCGGGGCCGCCAGCGCCAGCGGCTCTTCCGCCCGCATCCCGCCCGCTCTGCCCGGCGCTGCCCTTCCTNGCGGCTCCTCCTCCGGCCGCGGGGCTCGGGGCACCGCGCCGCTGCTGCTGCTGCCGCTGCTGCCGCGCCCGGCTCCGCGCTGCGCTCCCCGCGCACACACAGGGACACACAGACACAGAGACACGCGGGAGAGAGAGCGGGAGAGGGAGGTGTGCGAGCACACACGCACGGTGTCACACACGGGGAGAAGGGCACACGCAGACACACGCAGGCACCCGCACGGAGACAGACAGACACAGACACGCACGCCGCGCCAGCGCCGACACGCTTAGCTACAGACGGATGCGCGCACCCGCGAACGGGGGATGCTCGCCCCACCTCTCCCCCCGCCGCGGAGGACGCGGCAGCCCCAGCCCAGGGGCGCCGGCTTTTCGGGGGAGACCCCCGAGGGGAAGCCGCTGGGGGATCAGCTCTCCGGCCAGGAGCTTCGCAACAGCTGGTCCAAAGGGCGGCACCGCCGCCGCCCTTCTTTCGCCCACCTCTCCCCTCTGGAGTCCTGCCCTTGTCCCCTCAGGCAAACCCCTGCCGGGAGCTGTCCACCACCGCCGGCTCCGGGCAGGGCTCAGAGCTCAGCCATGGCACCGGGCTGACCTCGGTGTTGTTCCCGTCCCCGCCGCAGGCTGGAGTTGACCTTGAGCCAGTCACTCCATGCCTGTGGCTCGTGGACCTCCATTTATAAATGTCATTGCCATGATGCAAGCACGACGGTAGCATCGGACCATCCACAGATGGAGACAGCCTGTCACGGTGAACAGTGCAACGGAGGAAAGATACAGAAAGATACAGGTAAATGCAGTTGCTCTCCTCATTTGGGGTGGATCGAGTTTGCCTCTTTTCCCACATACCAAACACGTGAGCTTGCTTTTTTTTTTTTTTTTGGTCCATCACCACACAGCCAGCATTAAGTCTTCCCAAAATCACAATCTGCATTTCACAAGCAATCAGACTACCGGCTCTTTTTGTCTTTAGAAACCTGTGTTTTGCCCCGTCCCTGTCACGCTCGGCATTTGAAAGCGCAGAGAGGCTCACGACACTGTGCTTTCTCCTGAAAGAGAGAAAATGGGCTAACAGGTGACTCTGGTTCCATCCCTCTCAGGACAAAAGTCTGTCTTTCCCTTGAAAGCCCTTTGTTGGTGCTAAATGTTATTAACCAGGCTTTTATCATCCCAGCATCTGATGCCTTTGCTGGCTGCAAGCCATGTGCGTAGCCTACACCATCTCTTAGCAGCAGGGATCTAGAGGAAAATATTCCCCTTTTTATGCCTCCCTCCTCCCAGTCCCTCCTAACTAGCTGGCAGTTCCTGGTTCAGGCTCTGGACATTTTGACCAGCTGACTGTGGCTGCTTTCTTTGTCTCTGTTCTCAGGAAGGAGGTGAATATGAATTAAATGTCACTTAATCCCCTTTCCTTTCTTGCTCATTAGCATTGAAGACGGCTGTTGCAAAAGAAAGCATATTTTTTTCATTTATGGGGAGATGGCTGTCACACAAGGAAGTGTATTTTTGTTTCATATTATACATAATGGGGGTATGGCAGCCAGATGAAAAAGACTTTGCTGGAGAATATACCTATTCTTTGAAAAAAAAAAAAAGAATCAATGTTTGCCTTTGTAATAGTAAAATGCTTCTTGCTGAAATTTCTTTTTCAATTATTACAATGAATTATTCATTCCCGGGATTATTTGAATCATAATTATGATTTATTCATTTGCAGGGTTAACTGTTGAGAAATCCTTTCAAAACAGCTTTCAGGAGGGATGGGAAAGCTCCCGAGGTTTCTAAGAGGACACACAGGGCATGCCTACATGATGGAGCTCACCCTGTGCTGGGTTTGAAGGAGCAAGCTTCAGTCAACAGAGCAGAGTCAGCGTGGAGCTCCAGAACGGTTTGCAGAACCATTTTCTAGCCCATACAGACATTCCATGCTGCCACAGCTCTGGGCTTCCCGATACCTGGGCGAGCAGTGCTCCAGGCAGCCGAGGTGCCCCCGCATCCCATCCCTCCCCACCTTCCTGCCACAGCCCAGCTCCGAGCAGGCGCTCCGGCTGCTCTGCACCACCTGGGCTTGCTCTTGACAGCCCTTCAGAAGCCGCTGTCCCTCTGGTGCGCTCAGGCTCGGTGTTAAAGCCAGAAGCCCTTGCAGTGTGCAACACAACTCTTCTCAGCACGCAGCCTGCTCCCGAGCCGCTCCGCACCGCGCTGCCTGTGCAGCCACACCCCTCCCTCACTTCTATATTAAGAGGCAATACCAGCTGCCACAATTCAGCCTCCGTGCAGATCCTGCTGGGCCAGCAGATCCCGATGGCACACAATTTGCAGAGCTGGAGGCAAGGGAGACCCGGAGATGTCGGGAGGGACAAGAACAGTGTCCCCAAAAGCCACACTGCTGTACCATAATGCTCCCTGGAGAGAGATTTGGGTGCTGGCTCTGAAGCCAACACCACGAGGCCAGTGCCACCTCAGGGTGCCATTAAGTTCCTCTTTGAGGCAGTAGCTGTGATCACATCTCTAACTCAGGTCTGGCACCTCGCTGTGGTTCAAGAGTTTATGATCACCACATCCTCCCACAGGCTGTATTGGTTTCTGATGCCAAGGTGCACAAAAATCCCTTCAGAGAGTCACGGGGAAAAGTGTTCTGGTTTGCACAGGACACTCAGTTCTGGGCTCTCATCCTGCTGCAAAAACTGGAGGGACATTGTCCTTCCAGGCCTGGTCCATACAGGCACTGTCAATCTGCAGCATAGGAGTTCAGTTTCAACCATTCCTTTGGATGCACCCCCAAACGTGGCTCAGCATTTTGGGTAACACTGCCACTGTTTGGATTTCCTTTAGCTCCCTTCTGCAGATTTTGATGTGATCAGCACTGCAGCTGCCAAAAAATTGTCTGTGTAGCATTTTCTCAGGAAAGCCAAACCCAGAGACCCTCACTCCAAAACTAAGATATCCCAAGAGGGAATCCAGGTTTGCGGCTAGGACACGCAAAACTTCTCAGCCACTTCCTTGTCTTCCTGCATTTCCCAGTCATCCCATCGTCTCCTGAAGTTTCCAATTCCCTCCTTCATGGCTCCTGTGCAACCCCTATCTTCTGCTTCCCACATTCAGGTACTTTTCCCAGCTATGGAGCTTCTCATCCCTATAGCCCTACTACAGTTTCTTCACTTGCTTGCAGTCCAGTAGCAAAATACTTTTCATATCCCTTTTCCAAAACTCCTTTTGGGGCTGAAGGCTGCCCCGTATGTGCTGGGGATGCTGGCTGGCCACTGAGCCTTCAGCAGAATAGCTTGACATGCTTTGCTCATGCGATATCTTGTAACTCTCACCCCCATCAAATGGAGACACAAGAACACCTTCCATGCCTGCAGTATATGCACCTCTAAAATCATCCATCAGCACCCTAATACACAGGCTGGGAGGCACAACAGAACCTCCCACAGGCTGGAGGCCCTGGGGTAGGATTCATTTCCCAGGAGCCAAAATATTCCACACATCAAACAAATCCCCACAGTCTAAAAGAGCAATAGACAGGGAAAATGAAAAAAAAAAATGCAATAGCTGGCAGAGCATCTCCATTTGAAATGGTAATTTACACTTATACACAGTACCAATTACAGCCAACTTCATACTTCCCTTCTTACTCAGAGCCATAAATCTATAAATGAGAGTGCTGAACAGGGGAGGGAAGCAGAATTAGCTTGAGCCCTGGAGCTGTTAGGCACACCACTTGGAAACAGGAGTTCCCCTGGTTTGTTCTCTCACCAGAAAGCAGGAGAAACCTGAAGGATGTTTATTAATGTCCTTCCAGGCATCACCTGCTGAGGCATAAAATGTTCATGGTCAGATCCTTGAGTGCTTTCAGCCTCCTTATTCTAGTCCAAGTGAAGGCCTGGGTTTGAAACGTTGCATCTCACAGAATGCCAGACATGCTTAGGGTAGGAAAGAGCAGTGATTTCACTGCATATGGACAATGAAACCTTGGCTTTCCTATTTTTTTTTACACTCCTAGAGAGAAGAAAGTACTCAAAGAGTTTTCAATTCGTGTAACTGCAGACCTCAAAGAACCAGACAAGGTGAGGAGGGCTGGGGCATCTAACAATACCCACGTATCAATCATGATTTCATGCATCACCACAATGAGCAGGGATTAAAAAAATCCCAATTTTCTCAAAATATAAAAAACCCTGAATATTCTCTGATGGGCACCCTCCATCTCAGTCTTAGAATCACGGAATGGCCAGGGTTGGAAGGGATCTTAAAGACCATCCTATTCCAAAGCCCTGCCATAGGCAGGGAGGACATCTTCCCCTAGCCCAGGTTGCTCAGAGTCCCATGCAGCCAGGCCTTGAGCAGTCTCTAGGCTGCCCTTTGAAAAGGGTGCTTGTGTCACTGCTCACTGATTGAGGAAGAATTGCACTTCCACGAAGTGAAGGTGACAGTCCCATTCCCTGGATCAACCCAGACTATTCCTGGAATGCTGTCCTTTCTGTTTGTTGAATGAGGACAGGTCTTTGTACTGGAAAAAATATATAATGGTATAACTAAAGATTTTGTCACAGTACTGGGATAAATGGGGGAGGGGAAGACAAAACAGGTTATACTAGAAACTTTCACACAAATATTTCCTAGCTTTCAAGTACTTCTGTTAACCTAAAGTGCTTTTAATACTGTGTTTGTCTTGGGTTTCCCCCCAAAATTCTATCTACAGATGAGTAATTTTTAGACCTTTATTTTTAAATCCGTTAAGTATTTCCCATGTAAATACATTGGGAATACATTTTTTCAGATGCCCTTTCCCAGAGAGACACTGTGGATGTGCTCCAGGGACTTCACGTTTCTGTTTAACACAGGAGGAAAAGTATTCTGGTCTGTCATAGTTTTTAGGTTCACAACACAACCCTGTGGTGTGGGAGCAAATGAATGAGTGTGACAGACAGTGACAGACAGTGACAGTGACAGCATGCAGACCCCTCACCAGGGAAAGATGGATGGTTTCACAGTTCTTTGCTAGGCAGCTTAGAATTACTGAGGTGTACAAATACTGTGTCAGGTTTTGCAGCATCAGATGCAACTGCTTGGACAGCTCTGGTCATGCTTCAGATGGACTTTGTCTTCTTGTGGGTCTGTTCAACCCCTTTTGCTCCTGCACTCCAATATTCAATTTCCAGTCTTCAATTTATTTCCGTCTAGAGGCCCTGAGGTGGTCTCAAGTGTTTATTCTTTTATCCTGTCCCTTAGCTCCTGTCCATGTCCCATCCTCCTTCCCATTTTCTATTTTCTCCCTGCCTTTTCAGTTTGCTGTTCTATCCTTCCTCATTTCCCAGTTCCTTCTGCTCCAATCCTTTCATTTAACTTTGGCTCACACCAAAACACCAATATTTCAATGAAGCCCTGCTTCCATGCAAGAGAAAAGCATTATTTCCAAAATGACAAGATTCTTGAGAATTCTGCTGTGGCTTTTAGTCGCTCTACATCTGGGTGCCCATCCACTGCTTCCAAATGTACAGTGAGGAAAATTATGTTAGCCCAAGTCCAGAATGCCCTTGCAAGGAGTCCTGGCTAAGAGCAGGTTGTACATGCTGCCAGCGGCACTTCTGATGATTTTAGCTGGTGGTGCAATGTTTTCTAAGTGGTCCAGGAAATGATCAGTGCCTTATATCCTGTGTAAGGCTATGTGGAAGGAGAAAGCTTCTGCTTCTTTAAGGCATCCCAGTCAAGGACCCTTTCACTGCAAAGAAAGACTCTTGACAAGGGAGGGACAGGACAGGACAAGCAAGGAGGAATGGTTTGCACTGACAGAGAGTAGGTTTAGATGGGATATCGAGAAAAAATTAGAAATTCTTCCCTGTGAGGGTGCTGAGGCCCTGGCACAGGTTGCCCAGAGAAGCTGTGGCTGCCCATCTCTGGCAGTGTTCCAGGCCAGGTTGAATGGGGCTCTGAGCAACCTGGGCTAGTGGAAGGTGTCCCTGCCCATGGCAGGGGGTTGGAACAAAAGGATCTTTAAAGTCCCTTCCCATCCAAACCATTCTGTGAATCTATGATTTTATGAAAGGTGATAATATAGGGAAAAAGAAAGAAAAACACACAGAGACACAAAGGGATAACCGAGAAAGGACAAACCCCAAAATTTTTCAGTCACTAATTTCAATGGATGAGGGCAACAAGGAACAGGAGGAGCCGTGAGAATTGAGGGGGGTCTGTGAAACTATGGAAAACTTGGGGAGAGTTTAGGAGCAGCTGGCCACTTACATCATCCCTTAACACCCATAGCTGAGAGCTTGGGATCACCAGTGAAACTTCCACTGGGGCATCTCTATAGTCACATGCACTTGCAGCCTGTTTAAACTTTATTTAAAAGATAAACAAAACCAAAGCCGACAGACAAAACCCAAGAGAAAACCAATCAACAGTAGCAAAAGAACACCTCAGCTGTGGAAATTCGTTACATTTAAATTTATTACTTTGTTAGAACTTGTTAGTCCTTAACAAGTTCTAACAGTCTGTTAGATGTTGCCTGTATCATCACAAAACTCACTTTATTTTATGCCACCCTCTCTTTTATTAAGAAGGAACAATAAAGAAAGATTTTGCTGAGATTTGTACTGCTCTGATGTGAAGGGAACTCTCTGTTGCAAGAGAAGCCCCTATCCCTTGTGTGTCATGCGTCCATCCTTCCCCCTCTGCCTGTCCAGAGTCCCCAGCCACAAAGAGGAGGGAAAGGATTTGGCCTTTCTGTGACTTCAAATTGCCCTTCCCAGGGATTTCTGTTCACTCCTGGAATGGAAGTGATGAGACTTCCAGAGGTTATCTGGCTAAAAAAGGTTTATGTCCCCACTTGTGAGGACACAGCTGGCAGCACGGTGTTCCTTCTCTCACCACAGGCTGCCTCTCCCTTCATCCCATTCTGTGCCCTCCCACTTCCCAGTGTCCTGCCTGCAGACATGGAGAGTCCTGGAGACACAGCTCTCAGCCTGCCACCTGTTACATCCCTCCCTGCCAGGAGCAGCAGGTCTTGGCCAGCCAGAACAGTTCCCTCCTACTGATATGGGAACATCTGGTCTTCCCAGAGCTAAGAAATCCTCATGCATTTCCATAGTAAAGCTCTGACAAGTCTCTAATGAAATACATGTTAAAAAAAATGCATTGAGAAAATTTCTTCAAGGATGGCAGAAAGCACCATGACATCAGAATAGCCTCCTTGCCAAATTTTCTGGCTCTGATCAAAAAGTAGGACAGCTTTGTAGCAAAATGAGTGTAACAACTTCTGGAAGGCAGAGCAGAACGTTTTCCACCAACTTTGTTTCGGAGACAGCCAAATCTTTTTTTTTTTTTCTTCCTGATTTGTTTTAGCAGCAGCTTTCAAATAAAAACAAACAAGCAAATTAGCTCAGAGGTAGACAAGTAACATCAAAAAGATCTCATTTGAGCAGTCTTAAGATCAACAAGAAACCTTCCAGTTGGGGCAGAGAGGGCTTTACCAGACTCCTCAAAATATAACAGTAGCATAGTCATTGAACTTAGTATTTTGGTATTATTATTATTACTAAATATAAACCAAATAGACACCACATTCAATTAAAGCTTAACCTGATGTACAAAACCCAGTACCGGACTAAATCCATTCACACAGCTTTCCCACCCTTCTTGGCTATAAAGGGAAGAAATGACTTCCCCTCTTCTTGACCACTGGAACATGAAGTCAATCTTCAAATACACAGCAATAAAAACAGATGTAAGATTAGCTCTGTGATGAAAGCCATCTCTTCTCCTGCGTGAAAATTGCTGGAAAGCAGTGGGGCATTGCAGAGAAGCTGAATAAAAAATGTAAGAGTTACAAATAAGGTGAGGATGAAAAATATCTGACAGAAATCACCCATGCAAAAATCATCTGTGTCTGCTCCGGGACTTTCTGGAAACCACTGGAGAGCCACAAGTTCTGATTCTTTCAGTCTGAATCAGATTTCAGGGCAAGAGGAACTGGCTCCATAAATAAACAGGCAATAAAAAGGAAAGCTAATACATAAATTGCTCAGTGAGGTAGGGAAGGTAGAGACAAAGGACAGGAGAAAGTCTGAGGCATGCACTGCTTTTTGGGAGTTTTCTTTAGTTTTCCTGGCAATGTTGCCTCCCTTGTTTTATCAGGAATACAGTGTTGTCTCATCCTTAATGTCCATTATCTAGGAAACAAAAGCCATTGCACTTCCCTGGCTATGTCCTGTGCTACAACTTAATGGAATCTGAGCAATGTGTTAAACTGTAATGGAAGAGAGCTATACTGCAAATTTGTCTGATATGAGACCTCCAATTTTAGGTTTTTTCAAGGTTTGGAGCTTGGCAGAGTCACAGTTTAAAGCACTAGATGCAGTTTAAAGTCTTCTGTGTTAATCTTGGAAGCAGACCTGGGAGAACTTTGCTATAAAACCTCTTTGAGAGCAAAGGAAAGGGAGTCTTCTCCAAGCTCCAGCTGCTGCTTGCAGAACACATCTACAGCACCAATATATAATTATCTCACTGGGATGTGATCAACCTGAGGCATGCAGGAAAGGCTCCTCCAAAGGGGAAGAAGAGTTTCAGGATCACCAGGAGCCAAGGAAAAAAGCTCTCTGTCCTAGTGTCAAGCTATAGACATGGAGCTGGCAGTTAACACCAGATTAAACCAAGGATTTGAGCTCTGGGCACAGCCCAAAACAGTGAATCATGCTCTTTCCATGACATCTCTCCTATTGGATCTGTCTTATCCACTTATATCCAGCAGTTTCCTAATGCTTGCCAAGCCAGGCCTCAGCTCTTGGGAGGAGGAACAACAGCAGCACCACTTTCATTATTGTTTTTCAAAAAAACCCACCCTGAATAGGCACAAGCTGCCTGTAAAACAAACCTTCCTAAACCACCCTTTGGAGTTTAATGAGAAATCCATAAAATTAACTTTTTATAGCATTGACCAGGTCAAAGCTTGCTGTGAAGATGTCAGCACCCAATGGACTGTGATTGTAAGGAACAAATGCTACACGATCTTGGACCCAGGAGAAGCCTTTTATAGTAACTTAGGTACTGTTGGAGGGACAGGCATGGGAGCAGTTTTCCTTGGCTGGTGGAATCCCTCTGACCTCTTTTGGGATCACTGGGAGGGAGCCTGGAATGTCAGTGGAGCCAGGCTCTAACACTGCTGAGGGCTTTTCTGATGAACACTTCTGTAAAATGATGTTCCAGCACAAGGGTCAAACGAAATCCCTTAATTATAATATTGATGCTCACTTCTTTAGAAAGAAAGGAGTGGGAAGATCTCCCTCAGCCTCAGTTCTCTCTCCCAAGACTGACAAAATTTTAACTTTTTACTCTAATAACCAGAACTATAAAAGCCTTTTTCCTCTCAAAATATCGAACATCTCATTAATAACAAGTAATGAAGAGGATGTGGCTGAATAATGCAATTCTTTTGTCCCAGTTCTAATACTTTTTTTTATAGTGCTCATCTAAGTCACTAAAAGGAATTAATATTTTATTGCTTTCTATGAAAAATACATAATGCCTTTCACATAGCAAGGTTTCAAACTCCAGTTGCTTCTGTTCAGACTGGATTTTTTTTCTGATTTTGCTGTCACTGAAGTCAATAATCCCCTGTGGGAAAATACTTAAATTATTTCTTAAAAGATGAAGAAGAGCCTTAAATTTATCATGGAGGCTGTTTTTGAATTTGAGCCATAAAGCTCCTATCATGTTTTAGTTCCACAGCCCTGAAAACCCAGAAATTTCATTTCCTGTTTGTACATATCATCATATGCTAACCCTTTCTAGAACTCTGCTTTGATTGGCCCCTGATTTTTAGGAAAAGCTTTCTTTATAACATATATCATTGCCTAATCTTTTCCTGTTATAAATCCCTGCCTTTGTGATGGGCCAGTCAAACCTTCGGAACCAAAACATTTGCAAACAAGGCTTTATCAGACTGTCAATTAAGCAAACAAAACTGAACTGACAGGTCTGCGGAATCAAAACTATTGCTGGCATCTTGCTGTTGAAGGAACAACAAGGAACCTCACTTGAATTTAAGAAGAGCTTAAGCATCCCCAAAGCAGCCAGATTCACTGCCAGACATCTAAAAATAAATGAATTATTCTGGACTTTTAAAAAGCAAACAAAATTCCTCTTATTTCCCAGTAGGTTCTCAGGAGCAGCTTCTCTAGGATTTTTCCCGAGGGAACCATTTCACTTAAGGACAGTTATCCCAATCCTGCAGGTTTTTGTCCTGCTGAGAAGTGCTCTTTCTGCCATTTTAGCATAAGTAGCACCTAGCTTAAGGAATGGATTGACTAAATTATCAGGAAATGTGGAATTCTGAACTTCGGATCATTTGTGGAGACATTGCTATTAATATTTAAGAATAATAATTTAAAAAAAACCCCATAGATCAGCTGAGGACAGAAATAGCATTAACTGCACTTCATTTTGTGAGGCATTTTGAGCTGTCATCAGAGCCAGCTATTGGAATGGAGCCTTAAAGATCACATCTATTTTTGTAAGCACAAAATGACCAATAATTCTGCAAATGCTGAGCTTATTCTGCAAATGCTGAGCTCTTTGCAGCACCTGATGCCCAGGCTGTGGAGATCATTGCAGCCCAGTAAAACACTCCCTGCATGTTCCCAAACAAGGTAGGAGGGAGGTTACACAAGAAAAATATCTGCCAATCCTTCAGAGGAAGGCTCTTGCACAGATTTCTTTCTCTGCAGCCAAGCCGTGCTCTCTCCCAAGCACATCCCCCAGGAGCACTGGAAGGATCAGGCTGCTTTCCACTCCAGTGGGCCCCTTTGGCAGATGTTTCTGCAAAGGTAGTGCAAGAACATGTTCTGAGAAAGGAGCTCCAGCCTCCTTGTAGGGGCAACACTGACCTGAGAGTCATTCCTCTACTGTATTGCTAGAAGGACATTGGTGCTACCGAAAACCCACTTAATGGGTTTCCTTCCAGCATTCCTTCAATTGCATGTAAGTCTACCCAGCTTGCAGTGACAGATTCAGAGGTTTCTGTGGCCATGCTGTTCCTGCTCTGAGATGTCTCATCTGCTGATTATCTCTGACTTATAGGGACATTGCAGCAGGATCCAGCTGAGCACTGTGGCAACAAAGCGACGTTAAACTGCTCAGCCCTCCAGGACCTGAAAGTAGGCTACAAAAACACGTGGAGAGACTTTGTACAAGGAGATGTAGTAACAGGACAAAGGGGAATGGATTTAAACAGAGGAGGTTTAGATTGGGTATTAGGAAGAAATTCTTCCCTATGAGGGTGCTGAGGCCCTGGCACAGAGTGCCCAGAGAAGCTGTGGCTGCCCATCCCTGGCAGTGTTCCAGGCCAGGTTGGATGGGGCTCTGAGCAACCTGGGCTAGTGGAAGGTGTCCCTGCCCACGGCAGGGGGTTGGAACAAGACAATCTTAAAGTCGTCTTCTAACCCAAACCACTCCATGATTTTATGTCCGCTCCTACCTCATGTCAGATGAATTCAACAGACCTCTGACAGCCAAGGAAATTATAACCTAAAGGAACACCATATGCCTGTCTTCCACTTTTTATCAGTTCACTGCACCAGATATACACCTGTGGTTGTCATTAAGGGTTTGGTGCCTTACCTATGCATTTCTTTCTTGCCCCATTTTCCCTGCCTGCTCCTAAGGTGAAAGAGGATCCAACAGTGGGTGTTTGTAAGAACCATAAGGCTGAGCAACAGCCTCCTGTGTTTTTCTGCTCTGCCCTTTCCCAGTGCCTGGCTTCCAAGGATGCTGAGTGGAACAGGCAGGAAGGTGGCTGCAGTTCATCCCCACCTGGCAGCTGCTCCTGAGTTTCCTCTGAGCAGAGAACCAAGGATCATTCCCTATATTCATCCTAGAGAGGGGGAAATAAAAAGCTTTTTTGGCATTAAATCTCAGCTGCTGTTGATGCCTAATAATATGCATTTTCCATCAGAGAACTGTCCTCACAGAAGATTCTCAGACAGCCTTGGTTAAAAGGTAATTCCCAAATCTTTGCAAGTAAGGAAGGACTACCATCCTCACTGTTTGAAAGGAGGTTTGTCTGATCACTAATTTTTAATTCACAGGAAGACAAGTGGAAAAGCCTCCAGTCAACAATCATTGTTTCTGAGCCTAAAGTGTTATTGATTATCCCTGGGTAAACATGCAGACATTTGCTGGCAGCCATCAGGATTACATCAAGGTAATTGAGGTCCAGGGGACCCACAGGACACTGGGATCTCGCTTCCAGGATGGCAAATGTATGCAGAACTTTGTCCTGGATCAGAAGAGAAAATGAATGGTCAAGGACCTTCTATCAGACACAGGTTTAAATTTAAAATATAAACTTGATAGCTATTTAAGCTGCAGAGTTTCTCCTTAAAGGGTATTAAAACAGGTAGAATTTGTGGCAAGAGAAAAAAAACCTAAATACTGCTGAGGGATGGAATTTGTGTGCTCCACAATCTTCTCAGTGGGTGAACTGCACATAAAGTCAGAGGCACAGACTGACATTGCAATTCAGATAATTGCGTGAGGAACAAAAAATTAGGGATCATCACAAAATGGATTTCTTTCTGCTATTCCCAAGTGATTGCCATTACTTGCACCAAGGAACTCCATAATGAGCTCCAAGCACTACACCATGCCAAATCATCTCATATTGATTTCTTAGGAAGCAAACCATTATCTCCACCTCTTTTTTTTTTCCTTCTGTGCTTATTACAGAGGCACTACACTAGATCTCAAGTTCAAAATCTTATCCCAGACTCAAAGAATGTTGCTTCCAGAGAAACTTGAACTTATGTGTGAGCTTGTTATTTCATTTCCACAAGAAACTGCTATGTTTGTGTCGTTTTGGTCCATGTTGGAAAGAGGAAGTTAATTTTCCAAGCTAGTCAAGATCACACTCTCTGAGGTGCCTGACTATGGACATTCAATGTTAATGCACTTCTGAATCATTAATTCCTTTTTCAAAGGAACGAGGTGCACATCTCTTCCCCAGCTAACTGACATGAAAAGGAAACGTTCTGCTGAATACAAAGATCTTCAGATTGCATCATAAAGGAGGTAAAACACTTCACCAGCAAAGTGACAGAAGGTGACTGCCTCAGGCTTCATGTAAAACAAAAGGTGCATTGAGCCTGAAGCGTTCAGATGAAAGAATCCTTTCATTCCAGGGTGGTTTGGGTACAAATTAAGTGAGTAGGCTCTTTCTTAGAACAGAACCATCTTTTCTTTCCCTGTGACATTCAGTGCTGAAAGTTTGGTGTCTGCAAGTCCCAACTTTTTAAGGGTCTTCTTCAACAGAATGATTCCATGTTTCAGTAGTGCCTTCCACCCAAACTTCTTGACTCACCCTTAGAATTTTTGTCAGATTCACCTTTAGTCTTCCCAGATATGTGGGTAGTTATTAAATAAGTGCAGGCTTTGTACAAATCTTAAGGTATATTTGGGCATGTTTGCATGCATGTTTGGTTGCAGGGCTGCGCTTATTTACAGAATTATCCCCTGGCTGTAGAAATACATGTGTCCTTGTAAATTCACACATGACAATGTTATTGAATCTTTTAGGGAGTTTTTGCATGATGCATCTGAAAATGCACCTTAAAAACTGTTGCATTACTTTTTTTTTTCCTCATGGATGACTTTCCTGCTTTAGTGATGTCAGATATTGGAGAACAGATGACCAATGATCAGCAAGAACAGGAAAGGGGGCTTATCTTCAAGCAAACAATTCAGAGGCAATGCAGAATAACATGAATTTAACATCTGCTTTTCACTGTGAAGTTTCAAATATTTATTTAAAGACAGATCAGGACTGGATTGCTCCAAAGACCAAGGTAATTTGTTCTATAGTTTACTCACAGAGAAGAGCTCAGGGAGATTTAAATCAAGGCTTTATAAGATGAGCAGCTTTGTTTTTGGTGCAGGGATGCTCAGCACCCTCCATTAATTGGCCCCATGGAATCTTCTCCAGACAAACTACAAAACCCTAAATCTTTCCCTCAAAAGGGTATGGCTGTGGAACAGGCTTAGTGGTGGGCCCTGTTTTGTAGATGGGGAAGAGGCAAAGCTGAGTGTCCAGTGGCAGGGCTGAAGTTATCTTGGAATTATCTCTGTTCAGTGCAGTGCTTTAACAAGGCCATATCACGTGTGGCAATTTGCCATCCCTCTCTTGTCACACACAGCACATCTGAGGTGGTCATTCCTGGGTATAGATAGAGGTTTGTGTCTTCAAAGTGGACTTGTTTCAGAGGAAAACTTATCCCAAAAATATCCTATCACTGATCCTCCCTGATCTTTCTCTGCTCCAAGTGCCCTAGTCTCTTCCTGAAGATCCCCAACTTGCATCTGGCTGTCAGGAAGGGAGAATGGCAAAAAAAATTATAAACCTACAGAAAAATCTTTCCCAGCTGTTAATCCAAGCAGGGAAAGTGAAGAAATTAACTATTAGATGCCAGGTCCTGCCTTGAGGGGGAGATGCAAGGCTTTTCCTATATCACAGAGGAGTCCTGTTCAACATCAGGAAGGAGCAACCCACCTGCAGTGAGCAGAGCAAGTGCTGAACTCACTGAACACAGAATCAGAGCCTGAGGCTCTTTAGAGGACAAACACAACCCATCCCAAGACTCAGCTCCCGTTTCACCACAGCCGGATGGGAAAGAAAGCCAAACCGAGTCTGCCACACTGCTAAGAGCTTCAGACACACTGGAGGGAGGGTGAGAGCACCAAGGAGAGGTTTGTAATTGAATTTCTGTTTATTTTGGTCCAAGGTTGAGGTCAGTGCACAATGAGGAGGTTATCAGATGACTCATATTAGCCCGAGCACTGTGCTGGGATAAAGTTAGTACTGTGCCTACTGGGAAGATGTGAGGTTGTCAGATAGCCAGGGTACAGCCTTATATAATTCATTTCTATTCCTGAAGTGATTTTCTTGACCAAGTCTGAGAAGAGAAGGAATATTATTTTGTAGTAGCATGAGAGGTTGGGAATCCAGGCTTTATTCATAATGTGCTCATCTGAATTGATAGGAAAACTCAATGTTAACATACATTACTTGCTTTAACATTTACCATGATAATAAGACATATGCAGTGATATCCAGGGTCTTTTCTACCTGAAAAATCACAGATGTACATTTCTAAGAAGCATTTTCTTGATATTTTGCCTAATTAATGACACAAGCAGTAGGAGTAAGACAAACTTAAAGAACCCTTTTATTGCTTCATTCAAGTCCAAGGCAAAACCTCTGTATTTTCTGTGGCAAGACTACAGGATCTTCTTGGGTGTCATGGGAGAGACACAAAATTAAAGATATGACCCAAACAGGAGGTCAAGGGAACACAAAACGGATGCTGTGTACATATATTTGTGCACAGGCCTGTAGGAAAGCCAGTCAAAATGTTTTAACCAGGATTATCCATCCTTTTGGATGAATCATAAACCACTCCTAAAGCATGAACAACTATTTCAGGGAGTCTTTTAAAAGTAACCTGGAATGACTTTAGTGGAATGGCACCAAAGTTATTCAGCCTTGAGAGTTTGTCCTGTGCGGAGAAGCTGAGGCAATGGAGTTTGATTACCCTGAAAATAAAATGTTAAAGCCACCTTCCAATCCCTGACAGGCTTTTGCCAAGGCCAAAGAGCAGGGATCTCACATGCCCAGCTCCAGAACAATGGATAAGGGTTCTGAATTGAAGCAAGAGGCGTTCTTACTGGACATAAGGGTGGGGAAAAAAGGCACAGGAAAATATCAAAGCACAGCAACAGGTTGCCTAGAGATGTTGCGGTGACGGGCAGTCTACAGCGCTAAAGGTTCTCAAGACCCAACCTGACACATTTCTGCCCAACCTGACCTCACTTCAGATATAATGCTGCTTTGAGCAGCAGGCTGGACTATGGACATCCAGAAACACTTGATTAGTTTGAGTAATTCTGTCATTCTGCCCTGTGGCCCTGAATTATGCCATAAAATGGTAGTAGCTCAGAGGCTTGTGCAGCTCTGACTTGTTTTGTGCAAACACAGAGAAACTAATAAAGAACTGGATGTGACTCCCTGTCCTCCAAGGCTTCCCCAAACCATCCCCTGGAAAGGCAGAAGATAGACACCAAGGCCATAAGTTTCTTGAAACTGTGCATCCATAGTAGAGAGAGAGACTCTTGACAAGGACCTGGGGTGACAGGACAAGGGGGAATGGCTTCACACTCACAGAGAAGAGGGTTAGATTGGATACTGGAAAAAAATTGGTCCCTGTGAGGGTGGTGGGGCCCTGGCACAGGTGGCCCAGAGAAGCTGTGGCTGCCCCATCCCTGGCAGTGTTCCAGGCCAGGCTGGATGGGGCTCTGAGCAACCTGGGCTAGTGGAAAGTGTCCCTGCCCATGGCAGAGGACTGGAACTGGGTGATCCTAAGGGCCTCTTCCAACCCAAACCATTCTATAACTCTCTGATTCTATGAAAATCTCCTATTTTGGGAAAAAACAGTTAAGCTTTAGAGCTTTTGAAAGACAGGAAAAAATCTAAGCCATTCAGTTTCTGAATAATTAACTCCCCTAACCCATTCCGCATGTCCTGATCTCTAATTCGAAGCCTGATTATTCTCAGGATCAGTGGAACAAAAGCCCTTTAATTTTTTCTAGAAGTATAGATGCTAAATATAGAACCAGCTTAAACTATTAAAATATAATACACCAATTCATTTGAAAGGCAACAAACCAATTAATCTTTATTTCTGCAGCTGTGGGCACATTTTTTCTCCTTTAGCCACGGATTCCTGCAAAGCTTTTGTGGGGGATGAGTTAACACAAATGACAAGGTATCATTTTCAAGGGCTCCTGTGTCACAGAAACTTCATCAGCAAAAGCCTCCAAGATCCAGACAGGCAAAGCCGTGCCTGATGTGACCTGGTAGCAATTTGCCCTTGCAGGAGGAGTCCCAGAGGTGCCCTCCAGCCCACACTTCCATGATTTTTCAAAAGCTCCTCAGCAGAACTCTGGCAACTCACTGGTCATACAGAAGTGCATATGAAAGTCATATTGAACAGACACCTTAAAACTCTGCAGCCACTCCACTTATCATCCTAATCACAAAGATCCTATTCTCTACCACGTGAATTTTCCAGCAGGAAGGTGAGGAATCAAATCTGCATGGATAAGGATCAGCTCAGGAGGCAAAGGACTGATACCTCCTCATGTAGCCTCTGTTAAAGAGTCAGATAGAAAAATGGCTGTGCATCTCAGCTTGAAAAAAGGTCTCTTTTTTTTGGCCCAACTTCCTAGCCATCAATTAAAACCCAAAATTTTTTTAAAAGCTATTTGAAAAGTCTCCTGAGTACATCTGTTTTATACAGATTATGCTTCTTTTTATTAACTTCAGATCAAAGCTCTTCACTCTTTAAGTAGGGAAGCAAAGGGATCAGGTAAAGTAAATATCCTCTTTGCAATTTCATATGCAAACACTGAGGTTTCAGGCTGAGAAGACATGATTTAGTAGTTTTACTGCAAAAGAAAAATCTGCATTTATACCCTGACTTTCACATGGATGACTTTGCTCTTTCTCAATATTTTTTTTTTAATGTGATGATTATACCTAACTAGAGAGGGCATATGAATTAGTTCCTGGGTTCAATACAGGAAAAATTAGATAAAGTATCTCACCCATCATCATTAGACATGTTAGATGGACTATTCTATGCAAAATAAAGTGAGTAGATACCTCGAGTCCCCGTTAAAACATTTCCCAAATGCAACATCCAAGCTATATTATGCTGTACAAACACTGCCAGATATTTTTCCTGCCCCAGACAGCCATTCACATCCAAATCCCACGCAGCTGAGTTCTGTCACACACTTATTTTGAAATTTGTCTGCTGATGAGAGGTGCACAACCAGTTTTGCTCCCATCAGTTGTATTAAAAATAAAAGTTTGATCCTGAGGCCAGGCCAACATTTTTGTACCAGTTGCCAACCTTAAATGAACTTTAAGACCAAAACTCCATAATAAGAACTTCATTATGAAATTTTACTCCACCAAGACCTGCAGCTTTTCTCTCCTGGAAGTTCTATACAAGTGAATATTTGCACTCTCACACCGTCATGAAGAGGTAAATCCAGGGAGCTGGATTTATTACTGGCGGTGGGGGGGGAATAATCAATTTCAGACATATTATCTGTTAGCCAAGTATCTATTCCTCAACTTTTTACTATTTCAATAATAATCTGCTAAGGAGAGAGAGACTATTTACATGAGCATGTAGTGACAGGAGAAAAGGGAGTGGTTTCACACTGAAAGGAAATTTTGATTAGATATCAGGAAGAAATTCTTCCCTGTGAGGATGCTGAGACACTGGCACAGGTTGCCCAGAGCAGCTGTGGCTGCCCCATCCCTGGAAGTGCCCAAGGCCAGGATGGATGGGGCTTGGAGCAACCTGGGCTAGTGGAAGGTGTCCCTGCCCATGGCAGGTTTGGTTTATGTCAGTAGAAACTGTATTTTACAATAATTGAGCTTGTTTATAGCAACATTTTTAGACCAATTTCCCCAACTGAATAGGAGTGTGTGTGAAATTATCCCTTGTCAAAGCATCTTGAGGCACCAACCACTGACAGATGAGCTCCCACAACTTTTCCTACCTGTGAGATGAAAATGACTCCCCAGGAGCACTGATGCTCCCCTAGAAGACACAAAGGTTCCTCTAAGCCACTATCAGCAGCACCTGAATCAAATCAGTCTTAGAAACCCTCACTAGCTCATTCCCTGGCAGCTCACATACCAGCACATCTACAAAGATGCCATAAAACACAGCCTCGGAGCAAGACCTGTGCTAAAAGTGTCCAAGAACTGCTCTTTACTCAAGTGCCACTTGATTTCTCTCTGTCCAAGCAGCTGCCCTTGTCTCTCTAGTGTGCCACCACTGCCTGATTTCAACTAAAAGCACCAGAAAGCCATAAATCTCTGATATAGCAAGTTTCCACAGAGGAGAGAAACCCTAGAAATTCCCCTTCCAAAGGAAAAAAAAATCCCCTCAACATCTGTTAACAGAGAAGAATCCTCCCACAATTCATCCCTGTGCAAGAAATAAGATGTGATCAGCTCCAGTGCTCAGGTGTCTCCTGATGTGTGCCCTGGGTGTTTGCGCACACATTCCTCAGGAAAATGTCAGGTTTGCAGCGGTTACACAAAGGCTGCTGAGCAGGGGCAGCAGCTCAAAGCCTGCCTCTTGATCTGTGCCTGAGAAATTCAGTAAAGGCTCTTCCTACAGGGTGGCCACGTTTTAAGCCTGCTGGGAGCTTGTGTGAGTGCTGTTAACATTTTGGAAAGTGAGGGAGACACATTTGGGGCTAAATCCCTGCCTGCCTATCTCACTGCATGTTCCTGGCTTTAATCAGGGGGTGAATATAGACAGAAGTAGGAAGTGGGAAGAGATGCAGCTCAACTATTTAGAAAACAGAACTCTTCTCTGATGAATTATGCAGCTTTTCTCCATCATTTTCAAAAAATATTTACAAGGAACAGGTGGAGTTGCATTTCTTCAACTGCAAAGACCTAAGGATTTGGGAAGACGTTGTACCACAGGGGAAAGAAGAGGTGAAATCCCCCTCAGACAGGCAGATACTGATTTCAAAGCTCAGTGGGAATAACTCCTGAAACACAGGATATCACTTGGAAATTTAATTTTTCTGTAGTAATAGGCTTAGTTTCTCATCTACAGGGTTGTTTAGAAGGGAGGAAAGGGGGAACTCCACTTTATTTTAAAATAGTTAAAATGAGATGTGGAAAAGTTTAACAAGGAAAAAAAAACCTAAAAAATTTCATGGAAAATTGTGAGGGGAAAGGGCACTTTTGCATGGAAAAAGAAAACAAAGAAATCAGCCCTGCCATCAATGAATTCTGAAGCCCACGTGGAATTTCTTGATTCAGCATCTCTTCTCAGGGTCTACAGTAAGCCATCGTGCTGGAACTAATGAGATTTGTCTGGAAGTTCAGCCAGGTGCCTTAAACCTCCTGGATGAAAAAACACTTCAACACTGAGCAGTCCTAATTCGCAGGTCATCCCTCACAAATCTCAAGACAAGCAGCAGCCAAGGCAGAGCAGTCCCAGGGCAGTTTAAAGTGATTAAAAAGAAACACAAACAGCCACAGTGAAAAGAAAATCTCTCAAATTGAAGAAGATGGCTGATCAGCTCCTCCTCTCCATCAAATCTGGTTTTTCTTGGAGGGTGTTGGAGAGCCCTTTCAAAGTGCAGTGCTTGTCCTGGCTTCGGGACGAAGCCAGCAGGCACAGGAACTCCAGCTCCTGGGTGAAATTCAGCTCCCTGTATCCCAAAGGCAGGGCCAAAAGCTGTCTAAATTGTGATCTAGAGATATCTTCAGGCTCTGTTTAGACTGGTAACAGCTTTGGGTGCACACCATCCACACACAGAGATGGAGAGGCCACTGCTTGGTTCCCAGTGATCAATCATAGTAACCACAGCTTGGACTAGATAATTTTTAATGTTCCCTTCCAAGCCAAGCCATTCTTGATATGATTCCATGGAAAATTACCTAGTTTTGAGACTCTCCAATGATGAGGATTTCACTGTCTCTTGGAGCTTTACCAACAGTGAACAACTCTCATGATGAAAACCTTTTTCCTTGCATCACATCAGAGAAGATACAGGAGTCCTCACCACAGACCTGAAATTGCAGGCTCAGAACTTTTTACTTCTCACACAACTATATCTAGACTAGAGCTGTGCACAGCTGCAAGCCTGGACAGAAATCGAAAATTAGTAATATCTTCTCTAATTTCAAACCTACTTGGAGACAAATCTCCAAGTTAGGAAGGAATTTAGGTAATGCAAAACTACCAGAGACATGAAGCAGCAAGGCCTCTGTTTTTCTGAATGTTTCCTAAAGTCTTGCAAATATTTCAGTGCTTGGCTTCGTGTTTACTACACTTGCACTGGACTAACCTGGCTGAACCACTGCCTCACATTCACCTAAATTCACAGTGACCTCCAAACTTGTGTCTGTTTTGGCAAATGGGGGACTCCCCACTTGGCTGGTAAGAGTCCCCACTCTGGTAGCTCCACACTAAGGAATGCATTTACCTTCTTTTCCCATCTTTCACCCCTGAGAGCTGGCTTGAGGCTGCTCATTGAGCTGTGCAGCATCCAACTGAGAGCAGCAGCTTCTCACACTGTCCTGAGCCTTACCCAGCTCTGAAGCACTTCATGTTCAAGAACAGCATAGGTTTCCTCATCCTGGGAGCAGGAGCCTCCCAGGGCTCCTGCTGTGAAGAAAGGATTCAGGAAACCGCCTGCCTTTCCTCTGGACAAAGTTTGCTCTAGAGCCATGCTCTGCAGGAGCCAGAGGGCTTCAAGCCTTGAGACTGGGTGGAAGCAAATTTTGCAAAAATCATAATTCCTTCTAAAAATTTTCAGTCCTATTGACAATAAAATGAAATGTCCTTGCCTGTGGACTCCAGAAGCATTTCATTCAAACTTGAAACACTCTCCTTAAACTCCAAAACTGGTTCAGGTAGGTGCCAATTTGTACATTTCCTTAACCTTAATTTCAAAGCTGAGGACCACCCTATATTCCCACTTCAAATGGAGATAAACTTTTTCCTGCCCTTTTTATTCTTTAAGCAGTTACATATTTTCAGGGGTTTTTTTTTGTTCTTGTTCCACGCCCCCCCTTCCCCCACCCATTACAGGCAGTGTCTCACATAAAACATCTATTATTTAAGTGGAAAAGACAAGGAGATCTGGCTGCTTTGTGGTTTGCTTGGTTTTTCATTCACATTGCCAAAAATAGTTGATAGTTTCTACTCCAGATATCACTTCTAAAATACTGCTTATATAGCCATGACAATGAAGAGTCATACCATCAGTTTGTTAAATCAGGCTTTTCCAGAAAGGCTGGGAAATCAGTCAAAAAAAATGGGTGACCCAAAGGACTATAATTATAGAAATCACATGAAATAAACCAAGTAAACAGTGTCTATTCAGAGATCGAACAGAAATTCTCCTCTGTTGTGTGTTCAGACTGAAAAAGAATGAAGGCTCCATTTGCTGCTTGATTACAGGATGGCTATGAGAGATCAATAGGACAAAACTATGAAGGCAGTTAAGAAAATCCTTTGAATGAAAAGAAACTAAGAAGAAAACAAATGCTTACTTTGCCTTGCCTAAGAAAATGAAGTTGAAAATGAAATTGCCTAAGAAGTTGAAGTTGACTGCTTCTTTGGTTTCCCATGAGGGAAAAATACAAAGGAGAGAAATTTCTATTCTAAAAGACAATCCTGGCTTAAGAAGAACATCTTGTTCATCTCCACTCTCTGAGGAAAGGCATGGGTTGAAAACTGGGGAGAAGTTTCTAAGGATCAGAACTATGAAGTTCTGGAACAGCCTTCCATGAGCAGGGGGCAAAGGAGCCCTTTTCTGACACAGAGCTTGAGCAGTTCTTCCATTGCAAGATTTGTGGGCTGTGTGCACTGTGCTTGCATGAGAAATTACCCTAAACAGCATTATGGGAAACTGCTGCAGCTCAGAGGTATGAAACACTTGTACAAGCTTTATTACTATTTCTATTTTTTGGTCAAAGATTACTGAATCTTTCCTGCTTCCAGTAATCTTTTTGAGGTGATGAAAACACCAGAGTTAAAAAAGCCAAGACAGAACTGTCCAACCTGCTGAGGAGAGTTTTAAACTAAGAATGATGGAGGAAGGAGAGAGTGTGACCAGCAGTTTGGGGAAGAAATGGTGGATGGGGTTATCAAGCAAAGAGGGTGGGATGGTGTGAGCAGAAGGGACCTTACTTGAAGCGAGAGTCCCAAAACTGGGTACAGCACTTGAGGTGCAGCCTCACCAGTGCAGCATCCAACTGAGATGGATCCAACCGAGGGACAACCACTTCCCTAATTAACGGCATAGGCTCCCAAATCCTGGCATTGGTCAGTGAAATGCACAGTAACCAACTTCAGAATATCTTAGCAGGGTCTGTGCAAACGCAATCTGCCATAATTGCAGCAGCAAGATGTTGTGAAGGACTCCTCCCTTACAGAGGGAGATGTTGGCTTATGTTTCTGAACACTTAAAAGTGTGGACAACTTGACACAGTCCCTGAAATGCTGCACTGTTGCAGTGTCATGCTTAGGGAAACAGCCCATCTGAGGAGGCTTCGAGCAGTCAGACACTTCTAAGGTTTCTATCTTGCAAGGAAGAGGATGAACAGGATGAGAAATAAAATTTTTATGCCCTTTTTTCATCTCATTTCATGGAGAAGGATAGAAGGATTGCTCTGTGAAGGATCAAATGACATAATTATAGAAACATGGAATTGCTTGGGTTGGAAGGGTTGAGTGATCATTAAGTTCCAACTCTTCTGCCATCAGGGACACCTTCCACTAGACTGTGTTGCTCAGAGCCCCATGGATACCTCCATTCCAAAACATTCTGTTGTTTAAAATGAATAACAGTAAATAAAGGCTCTTTCCTATTTGCTGACACACACAAGCAGTGCCCATCACAGAGAGTTTTAAGGCAGATTAAACATGTATAAGGAAGATACTTTGAAGAGAGATGTTTTGTAGAATAACAAGTAAGAACATGTTTACCCTGTGTGATGGTGATTCACCTCATGAGATATCAACCTCATTGTGGCCTTCAGGGCTGAAGGGAGCCTACAGAAAGATGGAGAGAGACTCTTGACAAGGGCCTGGAGTGACAGGACAGGGGGGAATGCCTTCATACTGGTAGAGAGCAGGTTTAGATGAGATATTGGAAAGAAATTGTTCCCTGTGAGGGTGGTGAGCCCCTGGCACAGGTTGCCTAGAGAAGCTGTGGCTGCCCCATCCCTGGCAGTGTTCCAGGCCAGGCTGGATGGGGCTCTGAGCAATCTGGGCTATGGAAGGTGTCCCTGCCCTTGGTAGAGGGGTTAGAACTGGATGATCTGTAAGATTCCTCCCAACCCAGGCCAGCTGTGATAGTCATGTAAGACCTCACAATCACAGGTCCCTCAGAACTCACACACTGAAATTTCCACTCTATTTATCCCATAGCTCTAAGTGTGTTTGCCATCTTCACCTTGTTCTCAGGGCTTTTCCCCTGCAAGCCCAAAGGCCTATTTTAACTGGGGGGTGTTCAGCACTGACATTTAATAAACAGTAATTACTTGAGCTTTAATCTGTTCTGCAGGTTCTTCTAAGAGGAACTCAAACCTTCAGGGAGAAAATCAACTGTTATGATGCTTTTCTGAGCTATAAGCAGATGAGTTTGTTTTGCCCTCCCTAAAGAGCAGCAAGCCTTGTCACAGTGTGACATAGGTAGCAAACTGTGAATCTAATTAAGTGTATAATTATGCAGCAGATTGCAGCACAGTGTGCTGTTACTTAAACCAACTGACTTGCATGCCAGTCCCACAGACATGGAACTTGATGCAGACTGAGCCGAACACATTAGGGAGTATTTCTAGGGTGGGGTAAAGAAGGAGCCAGCCTCAGTTCATCCACACTAATGGCACCTGCACCCCTTCAACAAAAAAAAAACCAAAACAGCAGACACACAAAGTCTAAAGGAGGTGCAAATTCAAACTTGGGCAATGCTATGGAGTTGCACATAAAGGTTTGCAAATATTTGTCTCAGCCTTTTTTGGATGTGGCTGTCAGCATAGAGCTCTAGCACAGCATCTTGAATTATACTAGTAATTATACTAGTAGCACTACTCCTTGAATGATAGCAAATTGGTAATACCTCCTCAAACTGCCTGTGTACAACAAGAATTTCCCCTTTATCAAACTCCCCACCGAAGCAGTAGCTGGAAGATGTGTGCCATTGCACCATTGCGCTCCCAGGTTTGAGTCCTGACACTTGCATAAGTAACACTTCCAGCGAGAATTCCTGTTAAATAATCCACACAGAACTGACCTACATTTGCAAATCTCTTTTGAACCACGGCAAGAGGAATACAAATGGAATGAGAAGCCAGCACTGACTTCAGAGCTCTGTGTGCCCACCACAGTGGGGCTCAAGTAAGGTGTGGTTTCAGCTTCAAAGCTGCTGCCATTACCATTGATCCTTTAGGCACTTCGAAACAGATGGCACATTTCTGGGGAATTCTGCAGACAAACACACACTGCCAGGTACCATTTTGCCTTATCTGGGAGAACTAGGGACTCCAAGTAGATTCACAGTGAACAGATGGAAAAACATGCTCTGAAGTAATGCTGAGTCTCCCGCAAATCAAGAAAAACGCGGTTTGAAATCTAATCTGAGATTACAGTCATGACTGGTAACTGAAGACAGAACCTGCTGGTGTCAGGGAAGTACAAAACAGTTGCTAAAATCACATTTGCTACAGAAAGTTGAGCTGAACACCCAGGTACTGTCAATGCTTGGTTTCAAGCAGGGAGCTCCATGCAGAGCTCCAGATTCCAGGCCCAGAGGATGGGATATGAACCTGATCTGCCCCATGGGATTGATGGACCCTCCCTGTCACTGGCAGTCTTTGGTCTTCCACAGTTTACTGAGGGCTTTTGGGTGGCAACCATGAGCAGCTCTGCCCTTTAGCCCTCTCAGTGCTGGTAATTAACTGCCAAGCTGGTGGATGTCCTGTCCTCACCTCACCTAGATCTCAGCACAAGGGAAAAAGGCTCCCAGTCTGCTGAATATTTAGAAAATCCCTCAGGTTATGTACCAGAAAATTAATGCAAAATGCACTGCACTGGAAGATGGGTACAGGAAGAGAGATACACAGCAGGTTAAAGAGCATCAACAAAGCCCAGGAACATCAACCAAATTAAAAAAAAAAAAAATTGAACCAGAGAATGAAGGGACCTACCTGTACTTTGCGTAGGAATGGAAAACTTGTGCTGCGATATGGACAGGAATAGAGACAAACAGGTGAAACCAATAGTAAATCATCTAACTTCCTGAAAACTACAATTCTTCTTCTCTTGCTTTTAACAAGAGACAGATGAATTTCAAATAACAATTTGGTTCAACGTTGCCCACTGGTCCTAACTATAGCACACTTGATGCAAACAGGGCTCTATACCCCATTGATAACAAGCACACTTGATGTTTCAACAGGGCTACAGTTTCACAAAGAGGGAGGAAAATTAAAAGGTAAATCTAAATTTATCTCCTGACTTTAGAGAAGTCAAGCAAAAAAAGATGTGAATTAAAGCAGTGTGGTTTTTTTTTAATTATCTTATTATTGATTATCACAGTTTCATCACACAAGTTTTGATCAGAACTAGTCAAATCCCTCAGCAACAGATTAGATGATTCTGTCTGTTCTCTGACTTAGTTTGCCCTTAAAAAAACTGGCAGCTAATAGGCCCTTAAATACCTCCTGTCTCCAGACCAGCTCTCCTTTCCATTCCACCAGACACTACTGAATAAAACCTTTTCTTCCTTTTCAAATTCTTCCTCCCAAGGCAGGTTCCTGCTGCACACACAGTAAAGCCAAGCAAGCTTGAGCACACAGGCAAGGAGGGAAGCATTTCCTCTGCATTTCTGAATGTTCTGCTTTTCAGCAAGAATTTATTCACAGGAAAGGTTATCAAGCATTGGGATAGGCTGCCCAGGGATGATAAGTCTGGGGTTCTAAAATTAAGTCAGTGGCCTGAGTAAGTCAGATTAGGAATTTCAAATAGACTTAAGCCAGATTTTAAGAGTAGCATGAAAAATCTCAAATATTTAGAGTAAAAGTTAATTAACAGGGAAGGGGATTGTTCTTTAATTTATGCTGTATAAGTAGATTTTTCTCGTTTCAAGAAGACACAAAGATGTGAGAGGTTATTCTTCTTTTGTTATAGATTCATAAATGCACTGATGTTCAGGCTGGGAAAACTCTAAAGGCAACAAAAAGAAAGGAATAAGGTGGTCTGGGGAGCAACAAACATGGAAAAATGAGCGGCTCTTCCTTTCCTACCCAAGCTCAGCTTAAAGATACAAAGCATGGGGTGTATGTGGGAGGAAAAGTTAAGAAAAATGCTGGCAAAACTGGAAACAGGCGAACATCTTTTGCTTTCATTTTCACTCAATAGTATTACTAAATTACTGTTCTGACACATTCTTGAAACACAACCTCTGCTTTGCCCAGGCTGCCCTTAGACTTCAGAGGCTCAAAAAATGCAGTGGCAGCATCAGCTTTATTTTAATTAACAACAACATTAGCTAGAGGTGAACTTCCTAAGGAAATTGTACCTACTGAATGCATATGTGCTCCTATTCTCTACCCCTCCCTCAGAAAGTCCTGTTGGCCAAAGACAGGACAAATTTATAGAGAACAAAACCTGCACTTTACCCACTCATAGAAAGACTACAACATAAATTTAAGCCTTACACACCAGTTAATTCCATGGCAGAGAGACAACACAAACACCTTAACAGGGACAAAATGAGGCACTGGTGCCATTATAGCCCTGAGAAGCCAAGCACAAGACACAAACCTGGAAGAAACAAGATGTCTACAGGGGAGAATTCTTCAGCTGCTCACTGAAGCTCCAGCTTGCAAAACCATCCATTCTTGAATCTGTAAAGCCCACAACAAATACTTCCGATAACAAAAGGCAAAAGAATGACTTACCACAGGCACTGCTGGCTGAAGGGAAGCAGCAGCTCACCAGAGCTCCCACAACCACCACCGCCAGAGCCAAACCGACCCCTTACCGTGCACCTACCTCCCCCACCTAGGGCTGCTTTAAGCAGTTTGTTGTCACCTTTGCCCCCGTTCTTCCCTCCAGCCACACCTGAGCACACTTGAAAGGCTCCTCAGGTGCAGACAGCTGGACAAATCCCTTATAGCCTGAGGTGTTCCTCTAGCAGAACCGAGATTCTGTTTCTTGGTACAGACTGCTTTGCCCAGGGACCGGAAGCTGAGAGGCATCTCCTCCGTGTAGAGGAGGTTTGCAATAGTAAGGTTCAGGGATAATCTTGAGACAAGTGAACTCAATGGTTTTAAAGCAAAGAACATACACCTCAGTTGCCCAAATCACAGAATGGCTGGGGTTGGAAGGGCAAAGACCATCTTTGTTCCAACCCCCTGCCATGGGCTAGCACACATACCGCTATCCCAGGTTGCTCAGAGCCCCATCCAGCCTGGTCTGGAACACTTCCAGGGATGGGGCAGCCACAGCTTCTCTGGGCAACCTGTGCCAGGTCCCTCTGGATGGCGTCCTGTGCTTCAGGTGTGACAACTCTGCTTTAGTGCCATCTGTAAACTTCCTGAGGGTGCACTCGATCCCTTTGGCTACATCATAAAAAAGTTATTAAATAACACAGGACCCAGCATGAACTCCCGAGGGACAGCACTTGTCCATCAGGACAGTGAGCTGTTGAGCACTCCCCTTTGGATGTGTATACACAAGAAACTTTGGAGGGAGGTATTTAATGGCTTTTTAATCAGTTGTATCAGCCCAGAGGATGAATGCTGGGGAAGGAGGTTCTGGAAAAGGTGAATGGAAAACCGGGATCAGGATTTGCTAAGCAGCAGCTCCGACTACCGGCGATTCAGTGTAAGCCAGGTCTGTGTTGCTAGAGATGTTTTTCCAGCTGTGGATTCCATGTGCTGCTTCAAATCAGAATCTCGATAACAAAATCCCTGACGTTCCCTAGCGACGATGAGAAAGGCAATTTCCATTCTGTAGTTTGCAACATGTCCAGCTGATGTTAAGCTTTTCCAAGAAGGAATGGTATTTAGGGAGTAAGTTCCCGGAAAGAAGCCCTATAGCAGCACACCATCACTGTTCTCAGTTCTGCCACCAACTTCCCTTTGTTTTTTGGTCAGTGCCCTTCACCTTCTGCTCCCCTACCTCAAAGAAGCTGCAATAATATTCTCATTAATTACTCAAAATTTGGATTGCTTTAAATATATCAGTCCTCTGATCTCATCTCATAGAATTGTATCCATGTGCATTTCTTAGGGCAGAGGGAAAAGAAGAAATAACAGCAGGAAGAGAGAGGTAACTACAGAATAATTATTGCTAGCATGAATGTTCCTCTCAGTCATTAAAATCTGCCCTCTAAGCAACTGGAGAAACCCTTAAGCTGAGAAATGCTTAAGGCATTAATGCTTAAAAAAAGGCTCAGGGGCACCTTCTGGATCTCGACAACTCCCTGACAGGAGGGTGCAGCCAGGTGGGGGCCAGGCTCTGCTCCCAATAAGAAGAGACAGGACAATAGGAAACAGCCTCAAGCTATGCCCAAAGGAGGTTCGGGTTGGACATCAGCAGGAATTTCTTTATGGAAAGGGTGCTCAGGCATTGGAAGTGGCTGCCCAGGGACACTGTGGAATCCCCATCCCTGGAGGTGTTCAAGAAACCACTGGGTGTGGCACTCAGTGCTCTGGTCTAATTGTCAAGATGGTAACCCAAGACTGGACCCAACAATCCTGGAGGTCTTTTCCAACCTTAGCAATTCTATGGATTACCGTAATTCTGTACTCAGGGCTGTATTACAAAATAAAGGAATTGCTTCAGAAAGGTAACTAAGGAGAAATCACAGCAGTTTCTGCAAGGTGGGAAGGGGAAGTGCTGTGTAAGGCAAAGTATTGTGGTGTGATGCTCCACTTTACCCATACTCCTGATGCGGAACAGCTGCTTCAAGTAAATCTCTCACGAATATTCACCCCTTTCCCACTCTCCAATGGCTGTCTGAATTAAGATCCTGTAGGAAAGCCCAGCGGTGCAACTGGAAAAGCTGTGCTTTGAATGAGGGGGGCAGGAAAAATAAATCACTGCACCATGGTAAACATTTCCAGAACTGGCACCTCACATTCCAACACTGCCTTTGCCAGCTTTTCCTGCAGCACTTTGCTATCTGAAAATGGAAACTGCTCGTTAGCCATGCAGGGCTATGTGATAATTGCATCTCTCTGTACTCTTGTGAAGCAGCTCAGGAACATGAGTGCTTTCATAGCAGGATGTGAGCAACGTGCAATAAATCAAGATCAGGGCCACACTTAGCAAATGAGTGCTAATGAGACTAAAGAGTTAGGGTCTGATAGAGAAAAGCTGGCAGTCAAAAATAATAGACGTTTATGCTCAAATTACTAACAATATGCACTTCACTTCCAGTTTGCCCAAGCTTTTGAACTTACATTATCAAAAGAAAAATAAACAATCCATGAGACAGACAAATTTAATACTTCCTTCGAAGGCAGGATCAAAAAACTCACACTCACAAGAGCCCACCTCTTTCTCACAGACTAAACAGCAGTAGCAGCAGTTTTGATGTGGAAGCTCTTGAAATCTGAGAAACACTTTGCCCAAGAGTTTAATTGTACTTTGGCAATATAGAAAGAGTGAGAGATTCTGTTCTCTGGCTACAGCAATCAGCTGAGGGAGCTGGGGATGTTTAACCTGGAGAAAAGGAGGCTCAGTGACTTTGCGGCTCTCTACAACTCCCTGAAAAGAGGCTGGCACTTTCTTTAAGAGCCATGTTCAGCACAGAAAACCAAGTTCAGAGGAGTCAAAAACTTAAAACCAGGGCATTGTTTGAGATCTCATAGTCTGAATAGGCAGCATTCCCAGCAATTCCTACTGGAAAGGGCACATTCTGGATGACCTAGTCCCGAACAGCAACACTCCTGAAACTGTTTGAACACCTAAAGCTCAGCGACACATTTGCTTTGAGAGCCAAGGGAGAAAGGGACAAGTGTTATGGCATATTCCCTCTAGTCCCAACCTTCAAAACATTACAATGCTCGTCAGCTAAGCAACCATGTTATTTGCTTCTGTGGCAGAGTGAAAATCCACTTTGCAGTGACAATCCCCCCTTAACTGAAAAGACAACACTGGTGAAATACAGTTTACATGATTAATACATTTTACTCAGTATGTACACAGTTCTCCAAAGAAGTTGGGTCATCCAAAGGCAGTTTAAGAAGCTTTAAGTATCCTCCTTGCCAGTTGTTACATGGGCTGTGTTTTCGGCTTTGCTTCCTCCAGCTCAGCGTCCAACCAGCGGAACCTGCGGTGACGGCGCAGGACTTCGATGGCTTTTTGTTCCAGGGAGGCTGGTTCAATCCCCAGCTCTTCAAAACCAGGAAGGTCAGGAAATGTCATGTCTGTTGTGTGAAACTTCAACAAGAACAGGGAGGGTAAGGAAAAAAAAAAAGATAATTCACTTGAAATGAACAGCTTTACACCCAATGCAATTATTCTCCTGCCAAAAGAAGTAGAGGAAGAAGAAAGATTCAAACAGAAGTGTGGCACAATTACACAAGGTCTTGAGTACCAAGACCTTCAACAGGAGGTACAGGTGTTCTGCACCCAGCCAAGAAGTCCATCAGGCTTTAATTCAGGAATAAATACCATGCAGGAAGTGCCTTCCTTTATTCTACATACATTATCAGGGAGGCTGCTGCATCGCAACGGCAAAATTAAGTGGAACTCCAAGGCTATACTTGAACTCCAATTATGGATATTCTGATTTGTCAAGAAAATGTTGTGTTGAATTATCACCTCTGGTAGATGGTTTTGCTCTGTTTATGGTTTAGAAAATGGCTCGGTACAAACAGTTGATTCTATTACCATAGTTAATTCTATTACCTATAGAATTACCATATATTATTTATATTCTATATATGCAACCCATAGAAAACAGAGATTTCTCTTATGCTGCTGTTCCTTGAAAGGTCTTTTAAATCAAACACATCTAACATTGTACAGATTATTTAAGGAAGAAAAGCTTGGAAAGAGGAACAATCAGATCCAGAAGTGACACGGAGAAACTCCCTCGTACACCACCCATGCTACAGCTGACTTGCAGCAGTTTTAGTGATTTGGTGCAGGCTTATTTTATGAAATGTAATGGAAGAAACTATGAAAGGAGCTGAAGAAAGGTTTTGGAGATGTTACAATTATATCCAGGGGGACAATCAGGTTAAGTAGGCTATTGATGTTGTATTATAACAAAATATATTGAAATTCCAGTGCTGCAAAACAGGTGGGAGAGTCACTCCATAATTCAGAAAGCAGAAAGTTTAGGCAATATACATGACTATCTTTGCTAGCCTATACATATGCCAAATTTTGACACTAACCCTTGCCAATTCCTACTTTTTCCTTGCTTGCAGTCGGTTTTTTGCAACTTATTTCTCCACCCCCAATGAAACACTCTGAGAAGTCAGGAATAAACATGAAGTGGCAATGTTCTCCCAGGAAACACACTTGGATGTTAAGCGAGATTTTGGAATGTGTGCAGGATGTCAGTTCAACTTCAGTTGTTAAAAACACCATCCTCTGGAAGATGAAAGTGATTTTAGTGCATCTAGAGGTACATAAACTAAGAGGGGGGAGCACTGCCCCCCTCACTTTGCTCATCCAACCTCTACTTTTGGCTGTTTTCAATTCCATGTGGTTTTGGGGAATGCAAAACTGCAAGTGGGAGTTACAAATGCACAATGAAACATTTCCCAAGAGGGATTTTTGGCTGGTCCCACACTTACCCGATCCACCTTGTCCCGTGTCAACCACGGTTCAAACGGATTCATCTCAAAGAATCTTGCAACTAAACTGTGAACAGAAGATATATTATAAAAGTGCAGCCATTTATCCAGATACATAGAAATCTGGTAAAAATTATTTCAGACTTAATAGACAGTGAGCAAGAGCTTGTTCCAACAGCAAGAAGCTGTTCTTGCAAGCTCTGAGTTCATTAAAGCACTAGATGTGCCAGCCATCAAGTTCTTAGTTGTGTTTCTGGTAATTAACTGTTCCTGAATTATTGGACCTTGAATTATTTTACTTTGGATGGAATGGAGAAGCAGATCTCTAGAAGTTAAAATGAGCATTAGTGGGTGGGGAAAGTAAATCCCCCATCCAATTCCCCATGCACTAGAGGGCTGAGTCTTGCCCCTGCCTTTCATTCAAACTGTTCCCTGGCAGTGTAGGCAGCAATCCAATTAGTCACGATGTTGGATTCAATGCCTCCAGGAGAAAACACACTTGCTGACAACTAAATTAGTTATCAGCAACACAAACATGCTGGTGGAATCTGGAGCAATCTATAAAAAGGGTGAGGATTGGGGTATTTGCAGTTTTCAAAAATGAAGTTTCCCTTGAAAGAAAGGAAATCTGACAGGGAAAAGAAAATAATGCTACAGCTCTTGCTCAGTGTCTTAGGACCAACAGCAGAATCTCTCACTGAACAGATAGGACCTCTTGCTAAAGTGCTCACCTGGCATATTAGGGTGTTACTGAGTTACTGCACATAAACACAACCAGGCTCATCTGCCTTTTAGGTGCATTCTTTTCACAAAAATATGAACTATCATTTAGTTTACCCCATAAATAAAAAAGCATAACATGGACTGCAGCAAATGTGAATGAAACTAAGAAGCATCCACATAGCACCTTTCTAACAAGCTGCTCTGTGTCACCAGAGCCATGTGGCTGGTGCCTCTTGCAGCCAATACAGGAACAGCCACAACAGTTTAGGATGTTCTAAGTGTTATCCATCAGCACTTCCATGGATCCAATGCTGAGTCATACTGGTGAGAGGGTTCTAACTCTGGTAACTGATTAAGCTTATTAATTTGCGTTGTACTAAAAATGAGGAGGACCAGTATGCCAAATAATAACACAGCCCCATCGTGCTGAGGGCAACTTCGGAAATGGCATTTATTGTTTGGGGTATCTCTTCAAAAAGATGTGATTATTCCCTAAGGATCAGGCCCAGGCTCAGTAGCAGGTCCTTAAGATTGCGCAAAAAAATCTGTCAGGGCCTGCAGTCAGCAACATACACAGATTTTCCCTGTGGTATTGTTAAAAATCATTTGGTTTGCTACTAATTTTACTGAATTAGGACCTTTTGCTACTTCTTGGCTCAGCAAAGCCATTCAACCACAGATGACTTAGGTAGGAGAAGACATCCAGGATGATCAAGTCGAACCTTTGCTGATCACCAACCACCTTGTCAACCAGACTAGACCACTGAGTGCCATGTCCAGTTGTTTCTTCAACACCTCCCTGGGCAGCCCATTCTAATGTTCAACCACCCTTTCTGTGAAGAAATTCTTCCTGATGTCCAACCTGAGCATCCCCTGGTGCAGCTTGAGGCTATGTCCTCTCATCCTGTCCCTACGTGTCAGGGAGAAATGACTCTGGAATGAACAGCTATGTTAAGTTCACCACAAGCATGCATTTCATGTACCAGCTCATAAAATGCAGGCCTGTCCCTGAGCTGAAGGCTCAAAACTGGCTAACAAGTACCTCAGGAAAGGCAACTTCTGCAGCCCCACCACTTTAATAACAACTGGGCAGAGTAAATAACCCATGCAACAGGTATTAGTGCTTCTGTGCAGCCAAGAGCTTACTGAGTTAGGGTCCCACTTACTGGTAGAGAGGCCGTGGCAGCGGGTAGGGAATGAAAGGGCGGTGGGCAATGGCGTAGATGTACTCGACCATGTCGTACAGGAGGTACCGGTGAGGGCTGGAAGGGAACACAGCAAACATCACACCTCAGTCAGCTACCCTGCAATATTACCACCAGAGAAGAAAAACAATTTAAAACCCTCCACCCCCAAGGCTACAAAGAGCCTGTTTCTTCAATCCAAGTAATTTGCCAGCAGAGATTCCCCCTGTGGCTCACAGGGAGGAGGTTTATCCTGGAGGACTGCAGCCTGTGGAAGGGCCCATCCTGGAGCTGGGGAAAAGCATGGAAAAGATTCGGCAGAAAGGAACAGTGGGCATTTGGCTGCTGGCCAAGGCTAACCCACCACAACCACACTGGATGAAGTGTTTCTGTGTTCTTTGAAAGCACACCTGAATGTGCCTCCTTCCATGTTGACTCCAATTCTGAACTCAAAGACTTCCAGCACTGTGACAGGAATTTGTTCAAGCCCACTTGGAAGGCAGAAACCAAACTGAGAATTAAGGATGCTTTATTAACAAGACATCCCATCTTTGGTAGGAAATGGCTGCAGGGAAATTGATTCACTTGCCTTTACTTGACTAAGAGTAGCTTGTTCTATTTAAAAGCAAGATGAATTGTCCAAAAAATGCATTCCCCCTCTCTCAAGACGGAGAGAATGAAGCAGTCAGTCTTCCATCCACTTGCCTAGGAGTAACACAAACCACTGGGAATTCCCATTCCTTTCTTGTTCAGATCCTGCCTTGGCATTTTAGCCTCTCTAGATGCGCTCAGACTGAGCTGTCAGGTATCTCCCTTGGCTTTCCAGGCAATTTGCTGCCATTCCAAAACATTCTGAAAAGCTCCATGACACAAGAGCACACTGCTGAACAGTTTGATAAATGCAGGATCGCACAGATGCCAAGGTCTAAGGTTACGAGCATGAAAACTGAGCCTTCAACTGACATGTTCTCCAAAAAATTTCCAAGAGATCAGAGAACCATAAAATGGTTTGGGTTGAAAGGGACCTTAAAAACCATCTAATTCCAGCCCCCCCTTCCACTATCCCAGGTTGCTCAGAGCCCCGTCTAACCTGGCCTTGAACACTTCCAGGGATGGGGCAGCCACAGCTTCTCCGGGCAACCTGTAAATCCAGTCTCTAACTGCAGATCCACTGCCTCTAAGATCCAATTCTAACTCCAGGTGGTTTCTACACAGCTTTACCAGAATTCTGCCCAAATCCATGTTGTCTAGCATGTTTCCCAAGCTGCCTACTTCTTTGTGTGCACATACATCACATGAAATGCAGTGGGGCCCAGATTAGGATTTTCAGAGTACTCACAGTAAGAGCTTGAGCCATTTTTCCTCCCAAAAAGGAGGTGGAATTTATTGCAGCTTGAACTGTGTGCATGGATGGAGAAATTAAATGTACTGTGCAGCATGCCAAAAAATGATACCAAAAAGATGTACTACAGTTAATCAGAATCAGAGAAAGTGACTTACCCAGCCAAGGCATATGTTTTTCCTTTTGCATCAGGATTCTTAATTGCATTAATAATTGCCTTTGCTACATCAACCACCTGTGAGGAACAAATTCCGACAGTTACAAGAGAAAACAGGAATACATGCACACACTCTTACACTCTTCTTTCAGAGGTGGTTTACAGACCAACACATCCACCCACCGAGGATTTGGGATTGGGATTTCATGGAAAACTTACATAGACTGGTTGCTTCACTGTTTTTTTGCCCAGAGAAACAAGAGGGACACCACCAAACCAGCGCATGTCTGATGGAAAAAAAGAGAAAATCTGGAAATCCCTTCAGTACCAGAAAAATCAAGACATTTGACACCACACTGAGTGTGGATCTCTTCTGAAAATTGACTTCTCTTTAAAAAAAAATAGTATTGGGAAGAATTCCCAGCCAATTGCAGCAGCATTGTTTTTCAAGACACATTTAGTTTTCGTATTAACAGTAGTGAGACGGCTGCATTTGCTGTTCCCTTAGAGTGAGTCTGTACACACCCCCCTCAAAATAAAATGATTACAAAAATAAAAACAAAGAGCAACATCTAACTAGACTGAGAAAGAATTCTGTCAAGAGGTGAGAATTTATTATGTTGCTGTATATGCCACACACTGCTGATAAGAACACACCTGTCTGCTTTTCAGAAGCAAATCCCATTTTCTCTCTGTTCTCTACAGGCAGTTAGATAAATCATACATGGGTTTATTATTCCAAGAGTACTTACTTGCATAATGATTGAGAAATCGGTCCTCTCTCCCAAACATCTCAGAGGGCTTCAAAATTACAGCATCTGGAAATTCTTCCCTCACAACCTCCTCTCCAACAGCCTACCAATTAAAACAAACACATTCATTACATCCATGCTGAACCAAGCAGAAGTGGATGCCTTTCATAACAGAAGGCATCCTTGACTACAGAACTAAAAAAAATTATGCCATCAGTAGCACAAAAATTATTTATATCTAACCCATTTGATCCTCGAGATGCTGCACTAAGATAAAGGTCTCACAGAAAGCCCAAACATTTGTCAGCTGCAGAAAACAGCCTGTAGTAAATTCATACACTGATTTCCTTCAAACAGCCCCAGCTGGGGGAAAAAACCAAACCCAAACCAAACACAAAGTACATTCTCAGGAAACATATTTAAGTGGTTCCCAGACTTACTTTGTTCCTGAGGTATTTGGAGGGACTCTTCATGCTAGCATTCAGGTGAGAGATATGAATGAATTTTTCCACACCAGCTTCCTTACTTATCTGTGCGATACTTTGAGGAATATTTACAAATTCATCTTCAAATCTGAAGTTTCTAAAGCAAGGCAAGACCCAAACGTTACTTTAAGAGCAATCAACAATGGCTGCCACTCAGCCAAAAAGCAATTATTACATATTACTTGAATGCATTATCAAAAACCTACACTGACATTCTTTGTTAGAAACAATATTTCCCTTCATGATGGACTCTTCATATAATAAAAATTAGAGGAAAGTGAAATTGCAACTGTAATCTTCAATTTTAGCTTCTCTGCCCTTTCACCTGATAAGATTAAATCAGTATGAAAAATCCTCTTGCCCACTTGCCTGTGACAAATAGAAAACTCCCAGTGAAAGTGAAAACTAGTTATTTTTATTAAAAGAAGCACTCTTGCATCTTGAACTCTGAGTAAGGCTATGTTTTTACAAATCCTGTTCAAAATTTGCCTTGATTTGACACACCTAATTACACTACAAAGAAGCTCAAAATTTCTGAGCAGCACAAATCAGGGCAGATGCTTGGCAGGGGGGAAGATAAAACCAACCAGAGAACACAGAGGTGCTCATGCAAATGGAAAAACAATTTGTCGGAGCATTTAGAACCATTTCAGAGCTGAAAGGGACTTCCAGGAGAAGCAAGAAATCCTCCCCTCTGTATGACATTCAAGGGGCCTAAATTAGAGGGTTATACTGTCTACCAGTTTGGTATCTCATCAAGATCAACACAGAAGCTCTGTCTCCATGCAGAACTGCCAACTTCCAAAATTGCAAGAAAGAGAACTGGCTTCTCATGTTGTTGTATTGTCCCTGTAGCCACCCCTGCATCTAGATTTGCTTTGGGTAACAAACATTCTTATCCAAACACCTCTCTCTGTGTCCTTATATCCTCCCACAGCTCTTCAGATCCCACTGGAGTCCAAAGAAAGCCTTAAAAATACAAAGTTATTTTTGAGCCTTCAATAACTAATCTGATCCTGGGAACCATCACTCCTTTTCTGCTCACAAAAATAGATTTAGAAACACACGAGAACAACATCCCTCCCGTAACCATGGAGTTTCAAACAACACAGTACACACAGAGGAGCCTGGACACAAGTACAAAGCAAGGAAGAAAATATTTCATGGTAGGCTTTGCTTTTTTTGACTGATCTCTCCATCTAATCCTACTTTTCCTCCTGCCCAAGTTTTTCACAGGCTCTGGGAAGATTACAACGGTTACTCTGACCTCGTGTTTAACAAACCAGAGAACTTGATCTCAGGGTTTCAGCACCACCACTGATACCCACATGCAAAAAACATGAGATTAAAACATTTGTGCCACACAGTGGTTAAGTTCTGTAATGTCCAAAAGTTTTAAACATGGACCAAGACTTGTCTGTTTCAATCTATTGAAACTGCACAGAAAACAAGGTTTGGGGACTTTTAAACAGAATGAAACTTTCTGTTGTTGTCCTCACACTTCCTTTTAATAATAAAATAAATTGTCTTTTCAATAAATCACACTTTTTACACAAGACCAGAAATTTTGAATATCAAAGGGCTCATTAAAAAAAGGGCAACAAAAGCATTAGGTTTATAAACAGAGAGGAAACTGATATCTACATTTTTTTCTGTCTACTACCAGAGCAAAAATTATGCACCATACAAAGGCAAATCTCACCATTAAATTTTTGTCTGGCAGTTCTGCACAACGCTTTAAATTAAATGGACATAATTGCATGAACACACACACACTGAAGGTGGCTGTTACAGGTATTTTTAACCTAAAATATGGGAATTTTTAAATGGATTTCAAAAAGAAACTATTCTTAGAAATTATTATCAAAAAATGCTTCTGTAGCTAATATTGTCTGTGCCAAAATTCTACCAAGGAATGATGTTATTAGTCATAATCTTAATGATCAACTTAATCTTAATAATCAACTCTCCATCAGCTATTCCTGTTTGATCATGGCTTTTTTTAGCAGGCTAAAACCCATCACTACGTCCAAGTGACAGGATGAAATCTTACTTCTGTGATAATGTAAACGCAAATACAATGTAAATATGAGTTAAATATAAAAAAGTGTCAATGTAAATATAAATATAAGAAATTAGTGAGTCTCTGTCATCTATAGGAAGGCACTCAGGGAACACCCATTAGGTATGTGACAGTAGCACATTTGATTTTTCTGACAGAACAAAAGTTGTACACTGGAAAATTGTGGAAAGAATGCACTTTTCCACAGCAGATCACAACCAGGACTGGAGTTAACCTTTTAAAGAAATTTTATATGCAAAATGTTGGGGTTGTCTTTTCACCAAGAACAATGGCAACATCACTGCACACACATGCTGTAAAACATGGCTACGATACCTGGTGCAAATCTATCACATATAAGAAAAGAAAGAAAAGGAAAATTACTTTGTTTCCCATTCCTTTCCAATAAGGTTAATGACCACATTGCTGTGTTCCACGGCTCTCCGGATGGAATCTTTGTCCCTACAGTCCCACTCCTGCAAGCAGAGCATCAAATGGGGAAAAGATGAAATAATGCATAAATAGGCATCACCAAAGCAAGCTCTCTCATTTCCATTTAGAGGCTAACCAACAGCTCTCTCATTTCCATTTAGAGGCTAACCAACAGCTGGAGCTGTGTCCTTGAGAAGGATCACCTGGCTGCCTTGTACAGCAGAGGTTTGTGCTTGAGCTCAAGCCAGACTCACCATGAAGAGAAGCTGCCCCAGGTCACCCATGGGCCGCAGATACATAAGGTCATACTGATCACAGCGATAGGGGATGATGACTTGAGAGCCAATGCGACCTAAAGGGCCACAAAAACCCCAAAGTTTCAAACAAACACATCCCTTTAAGTAGAAGAATTTCTGAATAAACAAAGTTCCCTTTTCCCCCTGGCATTAAAGCACTACAATTAGACATAAGTATCTTGAATGCGTATCTGCAAAGCTAAAAGCAGAACAGAACTAAAGTTCTTCTTGAACCTACTTAACACAAATTCTTAAACAGGATTTTTTCCTTAATATTTAGGCTTGTAAGACAAAATGCCAAAGCTCATTAACAAACAACAACAAAAATGATGTGTCCTATAAACAGCACAATACCTAAAAAATGGAACATTTACAAGGATATTTCCATTTTTTAAGCTGCTTGAAAAGAAGGAGGGGAAAAAAGCAGCATGGGTTATTTTCCAAAATTTAAATTGAAAAGGGCAATTTTAAAGAATTCCAATCAAACTCCTGCAAACCTTCAGTAAAATGTCCCAATAAGGCTAAAACCAGAAGAATCAAATACATGCTGTAGCTCTCCTTAGACTTGCATTCCACAGAGGGGTAAGACTTCTATTAATGACCTTAATCTTCCAAAGCTCCAAAACTTTCTTGATTAAACCACTTTTTACTACTTGTCACATGCTACACTACTTGTCACACTGAACTTAAGCAGACCACAAAACACTTTTAAGATCCACAATGCCAGAGACTTCTCCATCACCCTGCAACCTAGAGACTAATTGGTTTAGTTAAACATTTTTTTGGGTCGTTTCTTTAACCAGTACTCCTGGTAAGCATTACCTAGGCGGTTGACAACGTATCGTCCCAGGAAACCTGTGGCTCCAAAGACAGTGGCCACAATGCCACTGACAGAGGATCTTCCACTTCTGCCATGAGGGATCACGGCGTGATGGACCTGCCGGTGCTGCTGCAACACCGACGGTGCGGCAGTCAGGACAGAAATTCCATGGCCTGCAACAAGGAACAGGAGAGAGTTTGGGACATTAATTGGGATTCAGCACTGCTAACTCACAGCTTATATTGGTTTTCTCATCACAGATCCTTTTTCTCTAATATCCCATGCCAAGACTCCTTATGGGCTGTTTCAGAGATATTTGGAGAGGTCAGAGGGGAGCAGGCCTGGGAAGCTGCTGGTAAAGTTAAGGACCAAACTGAGACAGGGAAGGAGCAAACAAAGGTTATCAGTTCTTAAAGAGCAAGTAAAGCTCACTGTGAGTTTAAGGTGAAGCAAGTAAAGAATACTCAGTAAAAACATAAAATATAGCAGAGGAAGCAATTCTCCTGTATCACAGCTCTGAAGCAAGGAGAGAGGGAGAGATGCAAAGAGCCAGATCCATGATACATGGCATACTGCCTCAAAGCTGTTCCTTTCCTCTAGGAGCTAGGAAAACTTGGGAGCCATGGAGGCAGGACATCATCAGGATACTGATATACAAGAGCATGTGGTAACAGGACAAGAGGGAATAGCCTCACACTGACAGAGGAGGTACAGGATAGGATATCAGGCAGAAATTCTTCCCTGTGAGGGTGCAGAGGCCCTGGCACAGGTTGCCCAGAGAAGCTGTGGCTGTCCTATCCCTGGAAGTGTCCAAGGCCAGGCTGGATGGGACTGAGAGCAACCTGACATGTGCACACTGAAGAAGGTTTTATCCCAATGTGGTTAGGAATTACTAGCTACACAGGGGCACTGACACTCCAGCCACAATGATCTCCACAAAGATCAAAAGGATAGGGTGTGTTGAGGCATAAATCATATTCTGTTACCTCAGCTGGCAGAGCTCAAACCAGAAAGTCCAACCAGATTTCAGCACCTAAAGGAGGCCTTTTGCCACCCAAAAGTCTGTCTATCCCTGTTCTCTCCATATTCCATAAACTGGAAAAAGATATTGCATCTCCAATTTTGTCCTGAAAGACAGTTTGAGAGCCACTGAAAGTTAAAAAAATCAATAATATTTTATAGCTTTCAACTACTCAGTGGCTTCCTTGCTGTTACTTCTGCAAAAATTATTGGTGGCAGGCTCTTCATAATGCCTCCTCACTATCATACCAACAAATAATATCTAATTACTGTTTTGTATCCTCACACTTTCATCTATTCCCCTGCTGTGCTTGCCTTACGCTATAAGGTGTTTAGTGATGAGCAACTTTCCTTGTTCCACAACTCTATGAGGGCTGGCTACCCTAAATTATCACCATTTATGGTTATATGACTATTCATTGCTTCAAACTGCATTTTCCAGAGCAGCTGTGGCTGCCCCATCCCTGGCAGTATTCCAGACCAGGCTGGATGGGGTTCTGAGCAACCTGGGGTAGTGGAAGGTGTCTCTGCCCATGGCAGGGGGGTGGAACCAGATGATCCTTAAGGTCCCTTCCAATCCAAATAATTCTGTCATTCTATGAATTAAACCTCAAATATCTGCAGTGAACCCAAAGCACCTTTTTCTCTACCCAAACGTCTGTCTATCCCCATTCCCTCCCAAAACCACAAAATGGAAAAAGACACCACATCTCTCATTTTGTCCTGGAAGGCAGTCTGACAGCCACTTACGTTAATAAAGAACACATCACTCCCATTAAAAGGATATTAAATTCTTCCCTGCCCATTACCAACAAAACCAGTTTGCCATCTCCCATGTTACTCAACCTAAGACTGTGGGCAGAATCAATTTAAACAGAATCAAAGATCCAAATACACGCTTTAATTATAATATTGGTAGCTGAACTTAATGGGAGCAGTGTGTTCTTTATTTACCTAAGTGGCTGTCAGACTGCCTTCCAGGACAAAATGAGAGATGTGGTGTCTTTTTCCAGTTTGTGGTTTTGGGAGGGAATGGGAATAGACAGACTTTTGGGCCATAGATCATGGCCCAAAGGTCACAGCCACCTAAGAAACCGCAAAAGGAATCCAAGCTTTTAGCTATCGGGTAGTGGCAGCCCCAGCGCGACACCTCCAGCTACATCCCGAGCGCTCTGCGCTCCAATCCCCAGCTCCCGAAGGAGAAGGGAGGCACAAACATGATCATTTCCGCGCCCCCGGAGAAATTCTCGGCAGCTCCTTTCCAGCCGCTGCGGTGCGAGCTCCTCTCGCGCAGAGCCAGGAGCGGAATTCTGTCCCGGGCCGGGGCAGAGCCGCACGGGCGGGCCGAGCTGGCTGAGGGCGGTGGGCATGAGGGGCCCGGCGAGGCTGACACTCACCTGCCCTTGGCAGCCGCAGCCCGCGCGTCGCCGCCGCCATCTTGTGTCTTCCTGGGGCGGGGCGGCGCGTGCGCGGGGCCGCGAGCGCAGCGCGGCTGCGCAGGGCGGGGCCGCGGGGCCCCTCAGGGGCTGCCGAGGTAATGAAAGTGACGGAGCTCATCGGCGTGGGAGAGGGTGTGGAGGTCGCTGAGGCTGGTCTGTGACTCGATATCGCCGTGTCAGCCGGGCTGTGGCACCACGGTGTTTCCTTCAACACCTCAGAGTGCAACAATTAACTCCACCGCCAGACTGGGCAGCCTATTCCAATGTCCAAGAAAAAGTTCTTCTTAAGGTTAAGGAATTCTTCGTGGTGTCCAACCCGAGCCTCTCCTGGCACAGCTTGAGTCTTGTCCTGTGCCTTGTTCCTTGGGAGCAGAGCCCGGCCCCCGCCTGGACAGTTTCGGATTAGCGGTGGATGTGATGCTGTGCATAGCGCTAGGCTGTGCATGTTCTATGCTGTGCCTAGAGAAGGAAAGTGCGAGTCACCTGTGTGTTTGGCCTGTTTGCAGACGGCAAGGGGAAGATGAAGGCCTGGCTTCTCCCCGGGCACTCTCAGCGCTCATAAAACCGACCGTACGGTGGCGATGTGGGCTTGCAAAAGGAGGAAACGCTCCTGGCCTTGCTCTAAACCACTCCAAGTGCAGATCCAAGCTGAAAACGTCACTGCTCTCCAGTCCACTGGGTCAGGACAAAAAGATTTCGCTGACTTTCCCTTTCCAAGTACAAACTCTGATTTGCACCACACTCAAACGGCAACACGAACTCCCCTGTGCTAATAAATCTTTTCAATCTGGCAGAGTCTGGCTACAAACTTGAAACCATCCGGCAAAAACACAACTCACAAAAGTGCCAGCTGAGAAAGCTCTTGCTGCTTTTACAACTTCCATTGCACCTAAAGAACTGCCAGTACACACCCTACTATCTGCACTTTCTTCTCAGCTCTATGGACCATCATAAGCCTTCAGTCTCACAGAGCCAGGATCCAAATGGAACTGCTCACACACTAAAGGTACCAGGATAGAAAGCTCATCAACAGCTTTTGCATTCCCAGCAGAACAGTTCAACAGTTCTCTCACTGACAGAGCTGCCTATTAGGAAAAGCCATTAAATTTCACCAAGATTACCCAATCTGCAGATCCAAAATTGGATTGTTTGCCAAAGAGAGGAACTATAAGCCCATCTCAAAAGAAACAGCATCCCCTCCTCCAGAATAAACAGCATCCAGGAAATGAGCCCCTACAAGGGTGCTAGAACACTGTTACTGGGCATTACCTGCCCAGGGCACTCTTAGCAGATGTACACCAATCCTGAGCACAGGACCTTGTCCAAAATAAGGCCAAAATTTCTGAAGGCCACCTCTGAGAAGTGGAAACCACGTGCCAAATTGAGCAGTGTGAGAAGCAGTTCTTTGGGTGCAGCTGAAGTTGTAAGGCAGCACCAGCATTCTCAGCTGACACTTTTCTGAGTTTTGCTTTTGCCAGATGGTTTCAAGTTTGTAGCCGATCTCTGCGAGAGTGAAAAAAATGTATTAGCATAAAGGAGTTCGTGTTGCTGTTTGAGTGTGGTACAAACAAGAGTTTGTACTCGGGAGAGCAGCGAAATCCTTTTGTCCTGACTGTTGATTTGAGCGTAGTGGCGATTTCAACCTGGATCTGCACTTCAGGTACTTCACACAGGCGAGAATCTGCACCATCAGGGACTTCACATAGGCGAGGCGCGTTTTCTTCTTTGGCAAGTCCACACCGCCATCGTGTGGTTCATTTTGTCAGTGCCCAGGAAAGAGCCGAGCGCTTTTCTGTCCCGGCACCATTCGTGTGAGAGCAGGCAGTGTAAGGGGTTCTGTTGTGGATGCTCTAGTCCAGACTGAGCGCATGTGTTCCTGCATAGAAGGAAGAGACGTGTGATTCTGCATGTGAAGGAAGACGAATTGTCTCACTGTGCAGTTTATAAGGCTGCGAAAGGAAAGTGAATTCCAGCACTGCCTCTTTCTTCTAGAATTTCTCCTGTGGGACCAGCTGCTGAACGTTCTTAGCTTTGTAACTGGACTCTGAGACTGATGGTGCATGAGGGTCCCAAGAGCTGAGCATGCATTCCTGGGTGTGCTGCACTTTAAAAGCTGCAAGGACAAAGTGAAGGCCAGCGCTTACTTTTTGTTCTAGGAGCTTTGGATTGGGAGCAATAGCTGGACAAGTTCTGAAGCTGGGCTCTGCAAGAGTGAAGGAATGTGATGGTCCATGGGCATAAGTCCACGGTGTGTATTGCTTTTTACAGGATGTGAGTTAAATGTGGAGGCAACAGTAGCTTCTTGAGCGGGCACATTTTGTGACCAATAGTTCCACTTGATACAGTTCAGGTTCAGGAACTCTGCATGCTCAAAAGAAAGAATGGGGTAGTCCATTTAGTTTGAAAGGAAAACTTCTAGCCCCAATTCCCAGAGTGTTGTTGATAGCCTTCAAAAGGAATGTGAAACTGAGCAACTATTTTCTCCTCTTTTGATTCCAGATTAAAATGATCCAGCTGGGCTCAGCGAGAGAGCCAAAGTGTGAACGTACATGCAGCTGAAAAAAAATAAGCACAATACGAATGTGTGTTGTGGCGTTTAAAGCTGGAAAAGGGATGCCCAGCACTGTCTCTTTTGTTTCAGGATCTTTTCTTTAAGGCAGCTGATGATCCTGAAAGTCTTTAGGCGAAACTGAAAGGATAGGATTCCACATGCAGTTTAGAAGAAATTTAACCTTCCATTTGAAACCCTAATGAGACCCTTAATTTGTACGGCAATCAAGGGGCACTCTGACTTTGTGTGCTAGGGAAAGAAACAGTTGCTAGCCAACCCCTTTTTCTTGCAGCTTTCCAATGCACACAGTCAGTGTCGGTTTAGATGCGTTCCTTCTCAAGTTTCTTTCACTCTTTTGTAAAGCTTTCCTGAATTCTATATAATAGTTTTCCCCAAAACATTTGCATTTCACCTCTACTCATCGATATTGGTGTCAGAGTCTTTCAGAATCTCTCAGGAGGTTGCAGATCTTAGTGACAACAGAACTTTACCTTTTGTAAATTCTCCTTTTCCTCTTTTCTAATAGCCCACAAGAACAGTCTTAGAACAGAACTAGAAGAAAGGCAAATAACAGCATTCTTTTTGCTTTTCTTAGTCCTCCCTGCAGTGGAATACAAAGGTGTTAAGGCCATAACTCCCTTTGTTCCTGCTTTTGCTTAGTTTGATATATGTATGTGACATGAAAAGAGAGATAAATAGGGACTTTGAAAACAGAAGATCTAGATTTTCTTTTTTTGTTTTTGGTTGTGGCAGCTGTGTTGCCTTCTCCTCTTTTCTGATCAGAAATTTCTTTTTAAAATTCCTAAATACCAGCTGGTTTCTGCTCCATCTCATATAGTGATGGTTTGTTTCATCTGGTTTCTTGTGGTGAAGAGGAGCTTTCCCATTTGGCTAGTAAAAAAAAAAAAATAATCACTGTCATTATCTAGGGAGATATTTAAGTCTTCAACTCTACCTGTCTGTAATTATACAGAGAGACGGAATAAGCTCAATTCCTTATGGCTTCACTAGGGTCTGGAACCGTTCCTACAGAGTTCTTTCTTGATGGAAGAATTTTATCCCCTTTTTCAACTCCTATACTGCTGCTGCATAGCTGAGTGTGCTAATAGACTCTGCCTAGATTTTAAAAGGAACTTCAATGCAGTATTTACAACAATAAAAAAAAGAAGTAATAGTAGAAACTTGGCCAACATGCACCCAAAGCTACTGTGAAATTACAGGGAATTTTGTCTGCCCTGTTAGAAGCAACATAATTTCTGACTTAGCTTTTACAAAGACATTCCCAACATTGCTCTTCAGAATACAAGGAAAAATTGTTGCTTGCTCTTGAGATTGTAATGTTGTTTGATTTTTAAAAAGAGACTTAAAATTCACCTAGATAGCAATATCAGCAAGAGGAGGTTTTGTAGAAAGTCACGTCTTTAACTTCACCTTTTTATGTGTCTTTAATTGTGCAAAAGTTAATTTTCTATTTTGCAAGACAAATCAACTCAGTACATCATGGAGGTATTTTGCCATAATGTCTAGTTTGCCCTGGAGATTGTTTGGAAATTGTCAAGTCTGGAAAAGATCACTGTGAAAACAAGTAGAATCCTTGAGAAATACTTCTCTCCTGAGTATCCACCTGACAGCCTTTGCTTTGAGCACTTTTGCAGGGAGAGGATCCAAGCTACACTTTTCCACTTTTCCCCAGGAGCCTTCTGTCTTATGGCAGGCATGTCACAGTCAGAAGAATGTTCCTGCATTTCCATAAGGACAGAAATAAAGACTATAGCATTTATGGAACAAGTTGCCCAGTTGCTCAGAGTTAATGTTAAAGACGCTCTGTTCTGTGTGCTGAAAATGAGGCCCCTTCATGAAAGCTTGTGGTGAGAAATAATTCACAAGGAACCATGGTTGTCTCCTACAGATGACAGACTGAGTAGGCAGTCTGAAGGAAACAGAAGAAAATCAAAATAAATACCCTATGAAGAGAAAATATTATATTTCTTCTGCTGTTCACTCTGCCACTCGGGCAAAGATAAGGAGGAAAACAATGTTTCCTACTATTTTTCCACATACCTTGACCATAGGTATTCTTACTGAGGAGGACTGTTTTCCTAGGGCCAGAGACAAATTGACTAGTAGTAGAGAATATGAATATACCTGAAAATATCAGGAACTGCTCTTTGTGCTTTAGGCACCTTCTTTAATGGATTCTTTCTTTGCAGGACTGAAAATATTAACAATAAAATCCTGAGGTTGCTATCTGTTTTCTTGCACTGACAGATACCACCAGCACTTTAAAGAAGTGTTTACTTATGTCCATGAAGGCTTCTTAGTACAATGTGCAACTGCAGTGTACAATTAACACTTCCTCAGCAAGCAACTTAATTGCTTGCCAATTCATTTCAAAGAAAGGTAAATACTGTGACAGGAGGTGAGTAATTAGAAAAAAAAAAAGCATCCTGTTGTCCCAAACTGGCACTCACAGGCAAAGGTGTCTTATACTTTGGGTGAAAAGGCAGACATTTTAGGAGCTTTGTAGGGTTTCGGAGGTTTTTAGCCATTCTTTGCATGGGTACTACAGCTTTCCCGATGCATTGCAATTTAGGTGGTTGCTCCTTGCAGTTCCAAAAAGGTTTTGTACTTTAATCTCCTCCCTCAGAGCTCCCCACAGGTGAGGTCAGGGGACATAGCAGCACTGTGCCATTGAGTGCTGTCAAAAACACTGTACATACTCAAAACATGTATTTAAAATATTCCATCTTAAGCTATAACACTGAAGGCATGTTAAACACCCAAGACATTCAAGCAGGAAATTAGCTCCTTTGTGTTTGATGGAACTATTTATGTTACTAAGATAATAGCCTTAATCGCTTTTCATCTTTGTACAGTTTCACTATTTGCACTAAATTCAGCTGTGAAAGTGAAAGGAGATTATTTAGGTTCAAGTTCCAGCTATACTGCAATAGGAAAATGTCGAAATGTTTACATTGCAAGCAGAGCAGAAAACATGTACGTAGGGAAAATATGGATATAGTTCATAGGAATTATGAACAAATTTCTAATAAAAATTCCATTTTGGATCCTGAGTGGAAGATAAATTTTTATCATGACAATTGTTATGCGTATTATGGTAATTCGTGCTGGTAGAGAATATATAGATGCATGAAATATGTCCAAAATACAAAATCCTAAAACACACTAGCAGGGGAAAAGGAGTTGCTTCACAGATGACAATGCCAGCTTCTCAGCTGGCAGCAGAGGAGAAGGTATGCAATTAACATACGAAGAGAACCTAGCCTGGCACAGGAGATGGTTGTTCTCACTGGAATGAATGGGAGAACGCCCAGCAATGATGGCCCATGAAGATGTCCAACTACGATAAACAGAGACATCAGGGACATACATCTGAATACCGGATTCCAGTAACCGGCTGGGACAGGGATTTGTCCAACACAGGACAGAGAAAGGAAGCAACATGAATATGGAGAACCCTGAAAGGAGACAAAGAGACTGTCGCGGGCTAGAAAAAGCGTATAAGAACGGACTCTGACAAGCCGCCTGTGTGAACTGTGGGGGATTCGGCACGAAAGAGGTCAAATCGGTGTTCACCTAGCTCCGATCCCAGGGTCAGTGCTGTCCTTGATTGTTGGCTCTCGGACTATATATTGGTCACAATAAATTTTATTTTATTTTTCTGTTATTAAATTGGCCTAATTGATTTTTACTTATAACACAATCAACACAATAACCCCACATACACACTGCTTCTTGTCTGTATTTTTTGGAAAGAAGACCTGAGTAAAAGCAGAATCCTTTAATCCTGAGGTTAGGAAATGTAGTTAAGACCAGGTCCTTGAAAATGGGCGTTTTACATGGATTTCCTAAGGAAAACCATGTCTGGGAAGGGAACTTGGCAAATATTGTGTTATCTTTTGCCAGAGGAAGATGTGGTGGTTTGGGCTGAAACATGTACAATTATTTTGTATTTCATCATTTGAAAGGAACGTTTATTTCCATATTTTTCAGTACAGGTACTAATTTTTCATCTCTACCCACAAACATACATAGCCAGACTAATTGTTCTTTTCTAAAAAATTATTTTAAAATTATTTCTTCTCATTCTAAAACACTTGGAGGTTTCCAAAAAACTAATTTAACTAATTTTCAAAAAAACTTTGCCAATAAAAAATCTTGGAATATACAGATGAGAGGTAATTTCTGTGGTTTTGGTTTTTTGGGGGTTTTTTTTTCGGTTTTTTTAAAGATATTTTTATTCTTTTTTTTTACTGCTCAGATTTATCTATAAAATCTCAGATGCAGGAACCTTGTCTTACACTGTTTCTTTAAAGAACCATCTCATAATAAACACCCTCGACTTAAAATTCAGGAATAAAAAGAAAAATTTGTGTGTAGCTGTCTTCAGTAGTACTGATATTACCTCACATTTAAATTAGCTTGGCAATTGTTTTGGGAAGAGCTGAGCTGGGACAATCATCTGAAGGATTTTAGTTGCAGGCTAATTGTTTCTCTGCTTTCTGCCAGCTCTTCTCACCCTACACAAAAGTCATAAATCCTGCTTACAGGACATTGTTATCCAGCAGCTTCAAATAGGCTTCTCCAGGCAGACAAGCAGGATTTGGCCTGGATCATGGATAACAAAGCTGGTAAAGTGTTCTCAATTGGCACTCAATTTTCAAAGATAAAAGACCACCCTCCCTACCTTTCCGTGTCCAGGATTGACACACAAATCCTTTGTGTTGGTGTGATTCACCAAAACATGTCTGAACAGGCTTCTGTCCCTTCCAAGTGCGAAACCCTTGCTGTAAAAAGAGTTCATGAGTTTCCTTTGGTGTTTATATGGAATCTAAACGCTGTCCCCACCCACTAGGGTAAGATGCCTGGGGGTATTTGCAGTTCATATTGACGCTTTAAGATTTTAGCTTTTACATTTTTCAGATTCTCTACTGTGTTAGTGTGTAACTCTGACCTCCATATAGACTATTAGTAAGCTCTCTTCACATTTTGGTCAGATAAAACAATCCTTTTAGGCCTGAGAACCAAGAACACCCTCGGCCTCAGGCCCCAAAAAATATAAACAAAAGTGAATGGGGGAGAAGAGCAAACTGTGGGTACATTACTTCATTACCTGAAGCTGTAATTAAAGAATTGACCCCTGATCATACAATTTATATCTCTCTGAAAAACCCATGACCATCACCCATCTGGGGTGTAGCCCCTGGAAGGCTTTTGACTGCCCCAGGTGTACCTATTGAAGGCCTTTAATAAATACCCACTTTATTCTCTTAACTCTGTCTAACTCCTGTTCTAGGTAGCCACTCCAGGGTATCAATATAACAAAGAAACAGCACAGCAGAGAGAAAACCCTGATTTCCAGGTTTTCCCCAGATGCTACCAAGATGTGCCTGCTACCTGGGAACTGAGGATAAAGGTACACATGAAGATTCACAGGCTGCAAAATAACTCCACAAGAGCACAAGGACCATCTCAGTACTTGCTGCCAACAGCATTCCAAACCTCTGTCCTGGATTCCTGTCTGAAAGATCTGTCCCTTGATTTGAAGGCGATTTTCTGGAATCACAGCATGTTATTCCATTGGCCAGATTCTCAGCTCAGGGATGAGAAAGCTGCAATGCCATTGCCCCTTAATTGGGTGCATTTTCAGCATGTTGGTTCCACTGCAGCCTCATCACCCAGGCAGACCTCCTCTAGCGACCTCACCACGGAGGAGAGGAGGGCAGAGAGGAGAGAAAGTGCTCCTGGCAGTGCCATGAGGTGTTCATGAAAACAGAAACCAACTTTATTGCAAACAGTAATGGTGTTTTCCTCCAGCCTGATTTGTGATAGGAAGCAATTATGTTAAATATGTTCCAAAGAAACAAAAGGAATGCTATTGAAATGAAAAATGCTTAAAATGGAGACACGTAAGAGGAGAAGCCATGAAATCTTTCTATTAGTTATGCTGTTTGTAAAAGTGGAATACCAGAAACTCTGGCTTGTTTCAATGATCTAGGTATGTATAATATAATTTCCTATTTTTCACCTCACCTAATAATAACTTTTTGGCTTATGGTACTTAAAAAACCATGTCCTTAATTTAAAGAATAGCCAAATCATTCTTTTAGGCCGAAAAGGAATTTGCCGTAATTTTTTCTCAGTTTTAACTTTCCAAAATTATCAGTTAAAAATGAACCAACAAAATACTAACAGTGTTTTGTGTTCCTAGGCACAAGTAAAAGCTTCCAAAATATAAAAAGAATGTTTATGCAATGAATAAGGTATGGACATTTTAAAATTCCCCACATTGCCAGGAGCAACTGTGAAAATGAATCCAGGGGAGGAGACGCTGCATTCTGGCACAGATCTGATAATAAAAGGACATCAGCAGCTCTCTGTGGGTGGATGTCTGTGCTCCAAGCTTCCCAATACTCTTCCCATTATGTTTTAATACTTCTGTACTGTATATTTCCTAGGGATTCTGACTGATGCAACGGGAGCAGGGTTGCCTGGCAGAAAATATCAGTGTACTCAGCATATCAGCCACATCTGAAGCTCCACTCTGCCGGAATTAAGATTTCCTTAGAATCTAACAAAAGACAGCTTTAAAAAAAAAATTTAAAGAACCAAAACCAAAACAAAAACAAAAAACCCCCAAAAACCTAAAAACTTAAAGAAAAAAGAGGAGAGAAGAGGGGATGGGAAGTTCCGGGAAGGGAAGTTCCAGGAAGGGAAGTTCCGGGAAGTTCCGGGAAGTTCCGGGAAGGGAAGGGAAGTTCCGGGAAGGGAAGTTCCGGGAAGTTCCGGGAAGTTCCGGGAAGGGAAGGGAAGGGAAGGGAAGGGAAGGGAAGGGAAGGGAAGGGAAGGGAGAGCAAAAAACAACAGCAAGCATTTGCTATTTTACTGTTCTCCTGAGGACACACTTTTAAAAGATTTCTCTGGTATCCTTACTGCCAGGTCATGTTTTCCAGTCAGGTACAGTCTGAGTTACTCAAAACTTTGAAGGCATTTGCCTTTGACAGTCTAGAACTGGTTTTATTTGGTGACTTTTCACAACCTTTTGCCTTTCTTTTTTGCTCAAGACTGGGTTTGTGCTGTTTCCTCTCAGAGATGCATCATAAACGGAGGCAGAACTGAGGTCTGTTTTAAATTACCTTAGAACTGACAAAGGTCACAATAAAAGTAATTTCCATACCCCTCACACAGATATTAGAAAATCAACAGCCTTTAAATAATGGCAATAATATTTATATTTTATTACTGTTTGACAATATATTTATACACAATTACACCATAAGATTTTGTTCAAAAATCTGCTTTTTAATATTAATTTAATTTCTATTTTTAATTTAATAGAAACAGCTTCAAGAACTTTATAAATATTGGGAAAAGACTTGCAATATCATCTAGCATTCTTACTTTATGCAGCTACGTACAGATCTGCAGTCTTCACACAAAAGAAAAGATTTACACTGCAGTTAGAACAGAGATAAGTGGCATAGCAACAAAACTGGAAACCAAGGATAACTGGAGTTACAGCATTTCTACATCCCTGCCATGTACTGAAGAGTATTTATGTGAAATTGCTGATTTTTAGGAGCACATCATATGGCACTCACTGTATCTTTTTGACTCTTACAGTTGTAACAAAAAGTCAGAAGCTCTGAGTATTTTGTGGAATTATTTCTGAGGTTTTGATCCTTCATTTGGGTTATTTTGTAATTTTACTGTCTCTTAGTGTTAAATGGGGGAAGGGAGGATGCTGAGGCTGTAGGGATTGTCTCATTTTTGGATATGGGTTTTATTTAGGGCTTCATAGGTAAGTGTGGCTAGATTAATTTCTAGAATTTGCCAATCTGGATTTTTATCTCAAGATACATATTTTTATATTAGAAAGATTATTAAGATTTCAAATATGAGAAACTTAAAGCATATGTAAAAATGCATGAAAATAAAAATCTCAGCTTTTTCTAAAGAAGTAAGTGGCAGCAAAATGTTACAGGCCATATTACTTTGAAACGTGACTCCTCAAAAATAATTGCAAAAAATGTCTAAGCACTCCCTGTGCTTTTATTTCTAGTTCTGTTTCTCCTATACAGAGCAGCATGTCACATCTCTTGTAATCTGTTTTCCAAAAACTGAAAGCTTGGAAGTTTGCTTTACTCTATTAAATCTACTCATTAAGATATAGAGACTGCACTCCGCAGAGACCTCTGTTCAGTTATTGAGTGAATTATTTATAATGCACTTAAAGGCAGTATTGCTGTAAAATATTTAAATGTAGTTTAGCCTCTGAATCAAAGTCAATATAAAACAGACTGGTTTTGCCAAAGGGAATTCCATATTACACAGATTCCCTTTCTACACTAAAATTTTTCTGTTAGGATAATTTTTTAGGAGGACAATGTTTATCTCAGAAGAGTATTCAATACAAGAGTATTTCATTTTGGAAAAAAACCCACAGCTGTGTTAATAAAAATGCAAACACAAATCCCAACAAAACCTCTTTACACCCACGCAGCCTTTCACTGTTTCACAATCAAGTTCAACAAAGCATTTTAATTTTTGTAGATTTATTTTAAATGGCCTATCTTCTAGCAAATTATGTTTCATATTTGAGGCTTATTTGGGATAATGACTATGTACCTTATAATTTTATATATGAAAGAAGAAAATGTCCTGAACCGTAAAAGTCCAAAATGTTTCATGGAAAATGTGAATTTCCATGCTCACCACTTTAATCACTTATCAAATTATTTATGCAAATAGTGACTGCAAATTATTAGCAAAAGCAGTTTTTGGAAATGTTCACTTTCCTGATGGCCGCCGTGAAGACTTCAAGGTTGAAACCCAAGGCCTGAGTAATTGAGGGTGGCAGCAAAAAGATATTTAATCTATTTAATACATGTGAAAAGTTTAGTGTTTCTTTTCTTTCAAATTTGGAATCGCCAGCTGGACAGTAAATTTTGCTTGCAGGTGATGTTTCTAAACTCAGGCACTCAGATCGCCGAGTCCACCCTGAGACTGATTAATCCCACCTTGTCACCCAGCCCTGAGCACTGAGGGCCACATCAGTTGTTCCTTGGACATCTCTAGGGCTGAAGACTCCACTGCCTCCCTGGGCAGCCCCTTCCAGTGCCTGACAGCCCTTTCCAGCCCCTCTGCCCCAGGATGGAGCTGCAGGGAGGTGGTGTGACCTAAGGGCAGGACCCAGGCCCTGTTGAACCTCAGACCAAATGTGTGACTTTGCACAACCGTGCCTGGCTTAAAGGGCTAAAGGGAGAAGAGCTGCATTGGAGCAAGGACCACATATTCTGATGATGCTGTCTCATGTCCATTGCTGCAAACACTTCTGTGTTTCTGCTGTGCTCAGTACAGAGCCAAGTGGGATATCCGTTCCTCAGGGGAAGGGCAGTTTTTTTCCTGAATTAAAACAAGAACCTGGAAGAGTTCCCAGTGAGTGGACAACAACAGACACTTGGCCGCTCTCTTACAAGCCTTTCCCCAGTGCTCAGTATGCACATACTGAGGTAAATTGTACAGTTGTATGCAAATGATTAGCAAATGTACAAGACAGACTTGCTGATAATGTGCATAAACTCTCACCCAGAGGTGCACAAGGTTTGGCAGTGATATCACTACTGATAAGAATGTAAGGAAGAAAGGAGGCAAGTGAAACCCTGCCAAGTGGAAAGTGAATGGCACACCATTTTAGCATGGCCAGAGGGGCTTTGGATGCAGGGAATGGTGGTTGAGCAGGGACCACCAACTCTTCTTTGCCAGGCTCAAACTGAATAAGAAGTGAGAGCTGAGCACAAAACAGCTCCTGAGCTGATTTATATTTAATAATTTTAATTATACCTGGAGCTAATAATTGTGTGAACAACTGCAGTTTTATTGCATAACATACAGTCCCTCCTTCCCATTTTCCCTCTGTCAGCATAGCTGACACGTAAGGTTTATCAGCATTTATCACAGCAAAATCCTTTGCACACAGAGGAGAAACACAGTGAGAAACTGCCAGAAGTTTTCCTCCTGAGCTGTTAACCCTGCAGATGAACTTCAGACTTGCATCATTTGTAGTAATAATGCCCTGGGAACGCCTGTGACAGGCCAAGAGGCAAGAAGTTACTGCTGAGAGTAGATTTGCTTCAACAATGTTCATCCCAGCATACTCCATTTGTTCAACATATTTACACTATTAGACATCCTGTGTGTTTGCTTTTTTGGGTAGTTTACAGTCTTACATGAAAACAGCATGCTGAATTGAAATTCAGAGGGAGAGAGGTATGCAGGAAATAGATGGAGACACCAGGATTTGCAACTGTGAGAGAAAGAAAGAGGTGTCTATCATGCACAGTCCAAATTCTTGCAGTTGCAAGAAATAAGCAATTGATTTTATAGAAAATCTGCATTTCCTCTTTGCAGAGAAAATTGTCTGAGAAGTTGACATCAATTTAAATATCTGGCACAAAGAGATAACATACTTACCTCGTGCCTTTTGCCATAAAATATCTAATAAATATGCCTACAGTGAACCTCAACAGCTAGAATAGACAACTCTATTGCTTGTCTGCATTATTTTAGTGATGCAAAATATACCGAACATTTTCTATTTGGTGAGATTAAACCAAGCCCAGAAATCTTGTGAAATTGTGTATGAATATTAACTTAGCAAATGGCAACATCCATAGCAATGGCCAAAGCCAACTGCTTATGGCTGCATTAAGTAAAACTCATAACACATAAGACTTGAGCAGTAGAAAACAATCCTGATACTGGATACTTAAAAAGAAAAGCAAGTATAAGAGTTAAAAATATGCTCACATTACATAGAATTACTCATTTATACTTCAGAAAGCAGCAGGATGTATTCCTTAACAGGATGAAGTCAAATTAAAGCAGAGTAATTAGGGATAAACAGCTAGAAGTGATGGAGTGGAATCTCCTCAACAGGAAAAATTATATAATATGAGAGGCTGGTTGGCTGCCAGAAACACAGTTGTCACCAGTTGCCATTTGTCTTTGTGGGCAATGCTGCAAGAAGACTGAGTGAAATTTAGAAGCAGAATAAAGATGGGTGCTACAGCTCTGGAGGATGAAAGCCCCAGATGTGGAGGTGAACAACCTGGATACAGAGCTCACCTTGTTTAAGGCAGCCTCCATATTCCAACCTGGGTGAGTCAGAAATATGTCAAAGGTTTTAGTAACAAAAACATCAACTCCAAATACTTAAATGTTTAAGATACCCAGAGGAATAAAACTGAATTCTTACAGGATGCTGCTTGTTGGAGTCCAAATCTAGGCTTTGCAATATTACAAGCCCTGGAAGACAAGACCTTCTGGAGACAAAGAAACTGCTTCTGGAAAAAGAAAGCAGGCTTTGCTTATGGGAAAGAAATAAATACAGGAAAGGACTGAAAGCCTTTATCTATTGACTCATGGGTTTGATTTAATTTCTTCAACAACTGACCAATGTAATCTGGTTATTTATGCTCCTAAACAAGGTGGAGGCTAGATGACGCATAGCACATTTAAAAGAAACAAAGGGGTATTTAAACTGGCTCACAGGAATGAAGTACAAACTAAATACACCATCTAGCCCCCAAGGCAGATGCTGGATTGACAATCCAGATGCTGGTAACTCATCCTGCTCAAATCCCTCTCCTGCATTTCACACAGCTGGAAGAAAGAAGAGAATAGGGTCTGACTGCTGTATTGGTGCACAGTAAGATACACAAGATAAAGTCCTTTTCCAAGAGTAGATCTGCTACAATCATATACTGGGAATATTGTTTGTTTCCTTCAGAAAGAATAGTAGCTGCTTCTAAAACAGACAAATCCCTGCATCTGGAAGGTGGAGGATTTACCAGGCTCAATGCCAGTGCTTCAGACCTTGCCTGTAGTACCTTTACTTACCCAAACATGTTAAAGACAGATTTAGCAGAAACATTCAGCCTTTTTATTGCTGGCCAACCTTCATTACTTCTGAAATAAAAGAACATGCAGGATCAAACAATATGTTGGCTGGGAGATGATTCCAGCTCCTTCAGATGGAACTAGATTTTCTTGGAAATACAACTTGTCCTCTGCTCCTTCACTGGCTGAGTTCCTACATCTACAGCTGGTTGTCTCATTTCCACAGACCAGGGGATGGGTTAGGGGTACTCCAGGCCTGTGGTATGTTACTGAAGATATTTACCTGCCCAGTGTGGAATATGAATGCAGGAATGTGCGTGAAAACAACAGCGGCCTCAAAAGAACGAAGTCTCCAGAGTGCTCAGAGAAACCAAAGGCTAACAAATGCACACAGCTTGTTTCCAGCAAAGCTGGTAAGGACCAGGCCTCCTTGACTGTGCTGGACCTGGGGTATCCAGAGATAGGATCAATATCCCAGTTTAGGAAGTACTAGGAAGATTCATAAAGCTGGAGCTCTGGGGAGGTCACAGGGAAAGCATTTTTCTCCCAATACAGTTACAAATATGTTTCAGAGAAGCACTTCCAATTCCTTCCAACATTGCTTACAGACCCCACAGATCATATCATTGCATTCATAGCAGTTTCAGCATTTATTCTGGAGACAAGCTAGAGGTACTTTTCAGACAATGTAATTATTACATTTATGGAGATGTGGTGCCTCATCCTGTGAGATGTATATGAAGTCTGAGAAAAACACTAAACACAGACAAATGAGCTGAATCCTGAACTCCTATGGATGTCCTTGGTACTTTGTATAAATGAGAAAATATCCACCTTAATGTCCTCTCCATCAGCAATGCAAGTGCAGGTTCAATACTGGGAGTGAAAATTCAAAAAGTGTCTCCTGAGGTCACATCCTGGACAATTGTGGTGATTTGATGGGTGATTTTTATCTACTGCAAGTCCCATATAGGTTCTGCTTTCATGTGGGACCCATTGTGCAAATATTTAAGAGCGGTTTAAATTGGTTGTGGCATTATGTGGGAGATTTTAAGTTCAGCATCCTCTGGGGAAGGAGCCACTGATCTTTATAAAGATTATGGTGCCTAAATAATTCTATGGATGGCATTGGTGCAGCTGATTCCCTTGCCATATTAAAGCTCATTAGAAACCTCAGTGATTCTTAGAGTTCATGTTCTTGGAGTGCCATCTAACTTACATAAACTGCTTACAGTTTTCTGATAAACTGCTTACAGTTTTCTGATATTTTAATAAAACCTTTTGGCATAGTACTGGTAATTTATTTCATTATAAGAAACATTATATAAATGCTAAATACAGGCACAACAAGGAGAACAGAAATTGCCAAACAAAACTTTGCTAAACACACTGTTATGTTTAGGGAATAAAAAATTGTGTAGTGAGCTGAGTTGGCTGCCTATCCTTGTTAAACAGCCAAAGAATTGTGCAGTGTCACATAAAGTGCAATAAATAAAATTAAAATGCAAATTACAGTCAGTCAAAGAATTCCCAAGGTCTGCATGCAATTTCAAAGTACTTAATATAGGATTTTTGTCCCTTCTCCTTCCTTTTGGGAGTATGCTTGAGGCCCAAACTGAAACATGCTGCCTTCTAGATTCCTGCAAAGACATCCTGCTCATTATCTTTCTTCCTTGAAGGAAGGAAAAATAAAGTATTTCCTCCTGCTTCATTTCTGCATTGCAAGGCCACACCTGGCATGCTTTGCATTACTTCTCTAAATGTCTCTCATGCCAAACCACGACACTGTGTGAACTCACTGGTCCTGGAACTGCAGGTGCCAGCCCACGAGCAAATAATGGAACATATCTGAGTAAGATCACTGCTGAAAGCTTCATTTTATTAAAACTCTTTTGAAAGGCTAAGGTAAACATGACATTTCTTCTCTCTGGAAAAGTGGTGGCAGGGTAAGATTCACAAACGTTGCTGACCTCAGTTCTGTAATCCACTTTGGTGTGGGCAACACGTGAAGGACACCACGGGGGGAATGAAATGAGAAAGGCACAAACCAAGCAGGAGTTCTGAAAGGAAGGTGGAAGGAGAAAAGGAAACGCTGCATAAATCCTTGAGCAGCCCAGCACACCTCAGAGAACTATGGAATATCCGTGGTGTCTATTGTTCCCCCTGCCTTTGGCCACAGATGTTGAAACAATAGCCACTAAGGTGCAGGTGGTGTGTTGGAATTTCCACGCTTCCATTCCCATCTCTTGGATGTCTGGGAATGCAACCAGCCCCACACTTGGCCCAGAAGACACGATGGTTCACAGCCTGTTAACACTGGCAATCTGAGGAGAAAATGCTCAACCCAACACCAAAGAAGGTAATAAAAAACAATATCCACCTCCTGTGGAGCAGAGGGCAGAAGAGTGGTTTGCAGAAAATGACAGAATGGCAGCAAAGGGGCAGTAGAAAGAATATCTATGAAGAAATCCTTCTTTTCAGGCCCAGCTGCTTCCACATGTGCTGTAAGCACATAAGGAATCAAAGTAGGAAGGATGAGAAGGGCTCATTTGCCTGCCTGCTTGAAATCTGAGCAGAATTTGCAAGCTCAGACTGTATCTAGGCAGGAAAGCAGGATCAGGATTTTCAGTGTAGATTACAAGAGTGGTGTAATCAACCACATAAACTCCATAAATGCATAAAGGAACCAAGTTCAGCTCCTGGGTAAACTGCTTTTATCCTGGCATTTTTGAATATAAACCATCCCCTCTGTGTTTTATATCTCACAGGGGGTAATAAAATCTTCTGATGTAATTACACTAAGTGCTTAGAAATACTTACCTAAGTTAAGTTATATATGATCTGCTATGTTGGACAATCAGGTAGGGGCATTAATGGTTTCATATACAAGGCTTGAATCAAGAAAAAATTACCATCTGATATTAATTACATTTGTGATAGTCTCAAAATATCCCAAATTGATCACGTTTTTATCTACATGGAACCATTCCCTATGTCATATGGGTAAAACCACACAATGTCTGTTACTCTTATTCAAGCTTTAAGGTTGTAATCATAGGACAAACATAAAGGAAGGGCAATACCAAGCACTGCTTAGAGTGTTTTGCCTTATTTAAAACAATTTGTGCAGGGGGAAAATGATTTAAGGTACTGGATAATGTTGGCACAGAGTGAAAATATAAATAAACATAGATAAGAAAAGAGAAAGGAGATCTGTAACAGAAGAAAAGTATTCCTCTGAAACACTGTCCTGATAGATCCTGAGAAAAACTGTGCTGGACTGAAGACCTAAGATATGTTTTTGTAGCAGATAGTGTGTCATGCCTGTCACAACAAGTAAACTGGACTCAGTACACAAGAAGGTCCATCCAACACTAAATTCCCCAAAACAACTGGACAGCATAAACCTGTTTCCAGTTCTTTACTGTATTTATTTGGAAAGGCTTAGGTCACTGTGTTTCATAGGGCACAATGTGGCTCTCCCTACCACACTACTGAAAAAGAACAACCAAAAACAAAGCAAGACAACCACTGCTAGGATTTTTAGCAGTTTTTCTGCGGTCTTCCCAGTTATCCCAAGATTTTTTTCACCTTATGTCTGCAAAATAGAAGAAAGATTCTTCTGTTTCAGTGGGTCACTTCTGAAGAATGCTTTTAGGTTGGGAATGAGGTCCACTGGAAAGTCTGAGAAGGAAGTAGAGCTACTTCAGACATATTTTTCTCTCTTGTCTCCACACAGCTCCATCGAAATTAAATGGGAAATTATACGGGAAATTACATAGAGTGCCATGACAGAGCCTCTCCTTTGAAACTACTCCTGAGCAGACCTCTGTTCAGAACTGGGGGCATCTCTGTGTTGGAAGGTAAAAATGGAATTGCAGAGAAGTGCAGCGATAATGAACACTTAGTGTAGTGACATGAACACTCAATTTTCTGGCATCCAGAGTCCTAGAGAGTGCCCCATGCATGTTGAAAGGCATTTTCCTTGCATCCAGCTTCATATGATGGTACTGGAATCAATTAAGTTGCATAACTGAGTTTCAGGAGGGAAATAAAAAGTATCCCAAGCTTCTGCAGCTGAAGGACTAGCACAGAGTGATAGGCAAGTTTCAGAAATGTTTATAGCTTGCATACATTTCAGAAATGTTTATTACTAGTTTCTAGTAATTTTTCCTCTTTCTGCTTCATCCAAACACCTTCAGCCTGCAAACATGGGCTGCATACTTCATGAGATATTTATTTCCTTCATGAGGATATTTATTTCCCTAGAGAACAAGGATAGGAGTCTACAGCGAGTCATTTGTAAACAGTTTAAGCCTTTATCTGTTCACCAGGAACATAACGCCTTCACATTTATTTAGTAGCCAGCACCATTCATTTTATAGCTATTTATCCATGGAGATTGCTCTCAAGTGACTTCATTACATGTGCCTGGTATTTCAAGTGCCAGGTTTACTGGATGTTGTCACTGGATACTAACTCTTTTAGCAATGCTTCTGGCTGAATCAATACTACTACCCTTGAAAATCTGGTTTATAGTAGAAATATTTGCATACAGCAAACTCCAGTCTTGCTTCTGGAAATACCTTTTTCTCAACTTTGAGTCTGACTTTTAACAAGCAGCCCACTGTGGGGAATATTTAGAGGAAATAAGATGGGTCCAAAAAATGCCACAAAAAACTCATCTCTCATCTGCCCCCTCCCCCCCTGATCAAAGAGGATTAAAAATTGTTGCAATCTGTTTGACCGAGGGACTCTTCTGAGGCTTTTAAACATATTGAACTTTGATCTTAGCCAGAAAAAACAGGTGTCCCTGTTGGCTTTTTTTCCCAAAAGCACAGGTTTTTCAGTCTTAGCCACAGTCTAGAAGTGAATAACAAGCCAATTCAGAAATCCAAAGTGCAGAATTCCTTCCTTAACTTTCTATTTGCCCCTTAGGTAAAGTTTTCTCAGACCCCCAAGGGACTTCTCTTTTCCTTTTGGAGGCAGAGAACAGCCCTAAAAGCTCAAAAAGCCAAGGTGAGAAACATTTCAGTTGTACTAAAATGGGGCTGAGGAACATGTGGAATTGATTCAGTTAATCTAGTCCTTATCTTAACCAATAGCCTAATACTTTTTTATTAACAGGAAGTCATTGGATTCAAGTTTTATTTTACAGAATAGAAATCTGAGGGAATAAAAATCATCACACTGGCATCTGTAAAATAACTCATGTGTCCATGAAGTCATTAAGTTACACTAACAATGTGCAAAGCCTGGAGAAGCTTTTGTTAATGATCTCTACTGAGGGATTGATGGTCACACAAACCTCCTGCTGCAGGAATCAAGTGGGAAGAAAAAATACCCACACAAGTATCAGGGTTTCTTAGCGTTTCTCTCCTATTTTTCAGCCTTTCTCATTCATCCCAGTGACAAGCTGGGCATACAAACACGAGGCTGTAAGGAAACTTGACAGCCTTTGACATCAAGGCTTTTAAGACAAGATACACAACACACAGGAAGGACTGCTGCAAAAATGACACTACATTGGCAAAGAAGAGCAGGCAGAAATGGCAGGAAGAAAAGAGCATTGATTCCTTGGATTTCTACTCCATGTACACTGGAGAACTGTTTGGAAAACCATCAGACAAGTGGGAAGTGTTTTTACTTTCTGGTTACCCAGCCTAAATTAGTATATGAAATCCTAAAGAACACAGCTCACCAGTGTGGTGGTGCATTTTATAGAAATATTTTCAAGTTGCAGTTATGTTTTGCTCAAAGTATTTTAAAGAATGGTTTCCTCCTGGGCACCTCTTTGTCCCCTTTACAAATCGTTTAGGGCAATGTTGTACCCTCCCCTGCTTTGATCCATCAACCCAAGTACCTACCCCCTTTTCCAGTTTCTTCTGTGTCAATCCCTGTAGTCCTACCCCTTTTCCCCATCAGTCAATGTAAACCCTGCCCTTATCTCCAGAACCTTCCCTGTCATTTATGTAATCCCTGGATTCTCATTGGTTGAAGTGAGCTCTCCTCCCACATATCTCCTCATTGGCCATTGTGAGTTGTAGTCCCACATTATCCTCCTCCCCTAAGTGCTCCTGATTGGTTACTGTATAATCCCCTCTCCTGTTACTGCCTCCCTTTATAAGTAGCTGTTCAGCCCCGTTTGAGGTCTCTCATCACTGTTCTCCTTTCCTTGTTACAGTGTGTCATCTTTTCTCCCCCTGCTCGGTGGGTGGAATAAAGGCTGCTTGGAGATACAAACGAGAGCCCTTCTCTTTCCCTTTAGCACCACCTTGGGCATGGATTACCTTTTCGGCCAATTTCGGCAGTAAGGTATCCCGACTTGTGGCCAAACCGCTACCCTCTGCCAGCTGGTGGCTGAGGCGGGGAGCGGCCATTCGTGGCGTGCATCCTGAGGGAGGAAGCACTGGGGCTAGCCAGCTGGAAGGCTTCCTACCCTGAGATCAGGCACTGTGTCAACCAGGAAGAGAGTGAAAATCTGGAATTGTCAACCAGACAGCTCAGTTTCTCTTGTGACCAAAATCAGAACTCTCTTGTCCCCTCTTCAGACACTCAGCTATCAATTTCTCCACTAGAATCATTAGATAACTACCACAGGTTACAAAAATAATATTTCCAAGAACACATGCACTTTTCTGTATCCAGCTTCATATAGTAGGTGATTAGGGAATCGCATTAGATTATATTAATTGTACAATGAGATATTGAACAGCTCCTTGAAACCAACTGAAACTCACAGAAGGAAGTGAAGGACAACAATTAATTCTGAAATAATCACTTAAACCAAATTCTTGAGATAAAAAGCAAAGTCACTGAGTGAAGGTATGATACTTAATCACTTTTAATACTGTTACTTATCTGCTCTTAATTATGTCTTCTTTTCTTTGAAGTAGGGAAACTTCATAGATTTTTCTCATAAAACCCATATATCCTACCTTATTGCAGGTGTAATCAGGAATGTTAGAGCCACATCCTAAATTTTAGCTTGCTGGTAACTCAGACTGATACTGCTCTGACTTCCACAGTAGGCAAAGATTTTTAGGCAAGTGCTGACAGATGTTGTGGATCTGATGCAGAAAAACAGCCTTTAGCATTTAATGTGGTGATGAGAAATTAAGTTGCCTGAGGCATGAAATATAATTGTTCATTTACACTGAAAACCCATGGATGCAAAACCTACCATTAGAGTCATGGAAGAGGAAAGCAGTAAAATAATAGTTCCAAATTTTCTTTGAACCAGTGTTGAAACTTTAATATTTTTGCTAACTAGTCTCTGGGGAAAATGCTTGCCTCAATGATAGCATTGGTACAGTGGTGGTAGAAATGGTAGAAAAGTTGGTATATCCATACAGTTGCTCCTCAAAGAGTCTTTCTCAGACCAAGTGAGAGAATTCCCTGACAGTTTCCCCTATCCCAAGCAAATAAATAATTAAAAAAAACCAAAAACAAACAAAACACATGCACCTTACATTAGAAATTTAGTATGAAATAAGGCTGCAGTCTCAAAGCAATAACAGAAATTATGTTCTCATGAATATTCAGAGTTCATAAACCATCACGGTCTAATATATTATGAGATTTTTTTTCCCATATAGTTTTTTCCTTCTTGCAATCTGTGCAGCAAAGGTCACAAAGAAAGAATTGATGGAGTTTGGGGAGTTTAATTGCTTTCAGTTTTGATATATTAAGTCAGGGTTTATCTGCAATTATTTGACTTGGAGCTGAAGCTCCATTCATTAGATGCAAAGGAAGTTGTTGTTTGACTGTGGAGTAATAAAGCTTCCACGTCCTTAACAGGAAGACAACAACCTTATCATTTGTCACTGTAATTTTCTTCCTCTCCATAGCAGGCAACAACAGATCTTGTTTGCAAAATGATGGGGAAATCTTCACCCCCCAGTGCACAACTGGCAGGGGGCTCAGGGTGGTAACACTGCCCTACTGACTGTGTCGCCCCACCCCATTTCTGGATGCCTCCCATAAATAATGGAATCCTGTTTCCTCTCAGATCCTGGTTGGCACAGTAGGCAAGGAGATGCCTCTGCCACACCTCCCTGGCAGCACTTTAGTGTGGCTGAGGAGGCAGAGAGAACACCCTAAGGCTTGAAATAACAAGCTGTCACTGTCTGGGCTGCCAACTGCAAACCAGCCCCTGACAGCAAAAATAAAGGGTATTTAGAAATGTACAGCTGAGTTTAGATTAGTTTATTCCTTCCCCGATCTCACACCACTCACAGAAATCATCTTTCAAAAGCCCCTTTCCATATATTTTTTCTCTTTTTTTCTTTTCATGTTGGAAAAAAATCATGCAAAGCCTGACTTTAATGGAAAGAGATTTTGTATGCCTATTTTCAGTCTGCTTTGTCCACTTTTTCTTTCCCCTCCTTCTTTTCCACACCGTAATTTAAGGAAAAGGAAGTAAAGCAGGAAGAGGGCTCAAGCTGAAGAAAATAATTATCAGAATCTGTCAAAAGCCAGCAGATGCTTTGAATATTTATTTTTCGTGAGACATTAATTTTTCAAGAAATGCTGCAGCTGAAATGTGGCTGCTATGTGCAAAAAGGGACAGCAGCTTGATTAGGCAACACAGGTTTGGTGCCACAAGGTGGTGACAGTGAGCTACTGCATTCTCATGGCTGAGGATTCTGAGAAACCCAAAAAGTCTAATAATCTGTGAGGACGGAAAATGACTACTCTGTGTGACAGAGAGAGACAATGACAAAAGCAACCTGGCAATTTTTTTCCCAGGCTTTTGAGGAAGAAAAGCTTCCATAGCCTTTTAATAAAGGAATGGGAGAGAGGGAGCACAGAGAGGAGAGATGATGAATGGGAAACACTGAGTAATGGGGAAAGAAATAATAGGAAAATATTGTAAAAAAATCAGCTCATGCGAAATAAATAAATAAAAAACCATTGTTCCTTCTCTCATTAAATCATCTTTCAAGTAAACTGGAACAGTTTGAGTAAAGCATTGCAAATAAGAAAAAATGTTTAAATTAACCAAGAAATAAAATGTTTTGCTCTATAAAATGAAATAATTGCCAAATCTGATACAAATATTGAATTAAATTGAGAAGGTAAAACTGGAAGCTGAAGTCAATGCCTTCTTAATTTTTCTGCCAAGAAGAAAATTAAATATGTTTATATTAAAAGATTTATATAAATCCAATCAATTTTCATAATCAGCATAAGTTATCACATTCCACTTCTTTGGGTAATTCTGTCTTTGTTTTAGTCTCTTCTTTTCTAGGAACACGAGCTGTTAGTGACTCTGCAGCAGTTGTTATTCTCTGCAGTTACACGTGGAGAACAACCATCCTTCTTCTTCTACACCACAACACCTCTCAAATAAAGACCCCCAAACAATAAATGGCTTTGCTATGCAATCCTTCTATCTTTGCAGTGGAAGGACAGGTGAAGTGCCAAGTGATAATATCAAGCAAGGTTTTAGTTGGTAATAGTTAATTTTTAAGATAAAATAGTTGTTATATGCAATATCTTTATTTGCAATATCTTTGGTAAGGTGAACTACTGGGCTATGACTTGACTTCAGTAGAAAAACATTCCCTCTACAGCAAATCAAAGAAATATTTTGGAGGACTCAGTAAGATCAGCACTTGTCCCTTGAGCAGAGGGGATTTCAGATTGATTCTTCACTCTAGCAATTAAATTAATGGCTTAAAATTGTGCTTGGAGTCACTCTCTGATCTCTTGAGACAGTACTGGTTCAGAAGCCTCTTTCCTCTGCTCACTCAGGGCTGGCCAGCTTAGGCTACAGGGGGAGATTTAATTGACTTCATAATCTGATTGACTTCATGGCATCCTGTTCACTGCTAGGCAAACCCTGCTGTCCTCTCCACCTGCCATTCTGTTTCTTTTCTCGCTGAGAGTCAACTACCAAAACTTTCTGACAGTGTGGGGGAAAGCGAATTAAACTACTTTAAAGTACAAAAAAAAACCCCTTCCAGGTGGCTTTGTTCATTTGACAGAATCAAGACCTGTCTTCTGCACTTCTTTCAATTCACGTACAGTTCTGAAAAGGGTTATAAAATTACTTGACATTTTGTGACAAGCTCATTGTCATTACCATAACACAAGGGGACAACACAGACAGGCAGGCTCTAGCACACGTACCAGAGCTGGTTAAGGCAGCTCTCCTGATAGCATTTCTGGTGTGCAGCCCTGAGAACTGGGACTGAAAACCAAGAAATGGATTCTTCAGCTACAGCTGTTCAAGTTCTAGATCAGATAAGACAGTTCTGCTTTAAACTTCGTGGGAAGGTGGAAGTTGAAAGGTGAAGAGTATTTTGTAAGCATGGAGTGATGCAGAAGTGTGTATATTTAAACAGAATGGTGTGGGAGTCAGTGCTGGGGACAGCACTCCTGGGATGCCATGGGAGAGTTCATAAGTATAACTCAGAGTGAGAGTTCCCATAGTCCTCCACTCCCCCAGGCAAATGACCATGTGCCAGTCATCCCCACTTTCTAGAAGGTTCTGTACCCTCAGCATTGTTATTGGTCTCCCCGGTTCTTGCCACTCCCCTCCTGCTCCCCATTGGTCTGTTGTACATTACAACATCCCAGCTCCTCCCCTGTCCTACCTTTCCATTGGTTGAATTGTACCCTGAGCCCTCCTATCCCTCCCCAGTTTATATACACTGTATCCACCCCCAGTTGGGGCTTTTTGCCACAGCTCTCAGGCTTGTCTGTTGGCTGCTGAGTGATTAGCTTCCAGTTCGCTGTCCCTGACACCCTCACCAGCAGTTGTCACCCTGCTCCTTCCCCACCTCCTTCTTCCACCACCTGATCCTTCCCGCCCTTCTCCACAATGACTGTACCCTCGGATCATCCTGCAATAAACTCTGGTGAACTGTCATACAGCGAATGCTCCTGTCTCTTACGGGTGAGAACTTTTCATTACTACATCTGGGCACGGGCAGAAGGTTGGCTGTGGGAACTGGACGCAGCGTCTGGGGAAACCCATTCGGATTTGCAGACATCCCGTCAGGACCGGCTCGGGGTGGCCCACAGAATGGTAGGAGTATTTAGGTTGGAAAAGACCTCCATGATTGCCAAGTCCAACCTGTGACCAATTCCCACCTTGTAAACCAGACCACAACAGTGAGTGCCACGTCCAGTCATTCCTTGAGCACCTCCAGGGATGGGAAATTCACCACCTCCCTGGGCAGCCCCTTCCAGTGCCTGAGTACCCTTTCCATGAAGAAGTTTCTCCTGATGTCCAACCTGAACTCCTCTGATGCAGCTTGAGGCCGTTTCGTTCATCCTGTCCCTTGTTCCCTGGGAGCAGAGCCTGATCCCCCCCAGCTGTCCCCTCCAGTCAGGGAGTTCTGCAGAGCCAGAAAGTACCCCCTGAGCCTCCTTTTCTCCAGGCTGAGCCCCCCTCAGCTCCCTCAGCCCCTCCTGGTGCTCCAGACCCTTCCCCAGCTCCATTCCCTTCTCTGGACACGCTCCAGCCCCTCAATGTCTTTCTTGTCCTGAGGTTCCCAGAAGTGCCCCAGGATCTGAGGTGTGCCCCAGCAGTGCCAGCCCTGGGGACAGTCACTGTCCTGGCCCTGCTGCCACACCATGGCTGGCACAGCCCAGGTGCCATTGGCCTCCTGGCCCCTTGGGCACACCTGGGCTCCTGTCCAGCCATTGTCCCCAGCACCCCCCGTGTTACAGCGTGGCAGGGTGGTAGAAATGCTGCAACCTTATTTGAGGTGTCTCCTTCAGAAGCTGCTCAGACTGAGGCCACGAGAACAGCCATTTCAAGTCCACACACATGCACATGCCACAAATAGCTTAGTGGAGGAAAGACAGGAAGGGTCTTTGCATGATATATTCCAGTGAGGGTTTTATTGCATCCCCCACACCAAAGGGACCAGAGACAGAAGAAAAAACCAGAAGACAAAACCAGAAGACAAACCGTGTGGTCTGCACAACTTGAGTATGGGGTCAGTGACCAATGACCTGAGGG
>VYZP01065532.1:6239-16268 GCA_013400635.1 Hypocryptadius cinnamomeus | reverse complement strand
TAATTGTGTAGATCCACGGAGTGAGCTTGTCTCCAAAAATGGAAAACAATTTATCATGCTAAAGAAAAGTTTGCACAAGTTCCAAATACTTAGCATAACTTTTCCCTAAGCTGAAAAGGCATCCTGACCCTGTGAGCATCCCAGTGGCTGCCCTGGTGCCAATATATGACTTTCTGCAGGATCACCAGTGGAGCCAGACAGTGGCACAGGGAGAGGGACCACGCCTGGGGTGACAGACCCTCAGACAGAGAGCCAGCTATGCCTGGGTTTTGTCCTAGGAACACTGCTGGCACTGCTGCCTAGAGAGGAAAGATGAGAAGGCAGGGAAAAGCATGATGTTATTGTTTCCAGGGTTCAGAATGAGATTTTTACATGCAGACAAAGTGCTGAAGGCAGTGGCAGCCAATCTGAAAAACAACAGGAAGCCCTAATGCTGTGCTGTACTCCTTTTTGGGACTCTGAATGGAGTAGTGCACACAACTGAACTAAACAGACACAGTAACAGGCAGAAGTCTCTATATGTTCATAAAACCACAACTGAGTAAGATTTTCAATCACATCTGGCTCACTCTAAACCATCTCACAAACCTGAGAAAGTGTTTGTGAGGAATCAGTGTGCTATCATACAATGGACCCTTTATCTACCCAGCTGTTTTAACCTAAAGAACTGCAACAATAAATAATCTTAAATAATCCAGGTCTTGTGCAGGCAAGACCTGACAGTCAAATTAAGGAAATGGCAGAGTTCACTGCTATTGAATGCCTGTGTCATGGCATTGCTCCACAATATGCTGCTCTGACCCAGGAAAGAGGCTGCCTGGAGAGCAGCTGCACGGACATCTCTGGGAGCTCCTGCTCTGAGGTAGCAAAGACAATTTTAATCTCAACATCTTCACCCTCCTGTATGTTCCCTTGGTTTGCTTTACTATGCTTTGGGCACTATTTTCTTTAGTCAATACAGTTGTGACACTATATTTAAGAGTATTGAACAACATTGTGATGAACTCACCTACTCAGGAAATGCAGCAGGAGAACAAGATTTGTCTTGTGCTCTTGCAGCTGCACTGAGTTACAAGTGTGGTACTCTGTTCATGGACCGTGCAAAGGACCAGGCTCATTTTTAAACAGGAAGATTGTTTTTGTACAACTGTACCTGAGAAAAAGATTCATTCTTCCCACAGTGGACACAGGTATGTAGGTTTAGCTGCCTGTAACATGAAAAGCTACCTTGAGTAAAACAGAGGTACAATGGAAAATGGAGAGGAATGTCAGCAACCCAGGGTAACTGCCAAAACAAATTTGCAAATATGTCAATACTTCAGTACATTAGCAGCTAGAAAGACTGTCTCCCTATCCCAACACTGGTAACTATTGCCTATCTTCCAAGCCTGATACTGAATATATTTTGAAGCCTTCACTAGGATACTGAACACACAGAGCTCTACTGGGTTCTATGCTGTGCTGAGCAGCATTTAGAGGCAGAGCCAGCTGAGTAGGAAGGGCGCATTTACACAGAACGAGTTTGGTTCTGCTTGGCTGAATGCCAGTGAGAGCCTAAGCACAGCACCATTCTCTTATGGCTGGCCTGGAGACGCCCTGATTTTCATCAGCTTGGGCCACAGTACAGGGGCAGTTGTCTCAGTCCTCCATGTAGGTACACTGGTGGCAGCTGATGGATTTTGCCAGGGCTGATCCGTGATGGCTTTCATGCTGAGAGCAGCATTACAGCTGTGTGTGCCCAGGTGTGAGCTCTGCACATGGCACGAGGCTATCTCCTGGGCTCCCCTCCTGCCTGGTGCTTCTTCCCAGGGATTTCTGTACTATCCTAAGGTATGAACTAATCTTTACTATCAGCTCAGGCAGATGATTTCTTATCTCATCGTTACAGTGGGTTTTATTGTTCTGTGTTGGTCCTTCACGTCATCAGGGGGGTGAACAAGCAGCTTGAAATTCCCTTGCAGCCTTTGAACCACCAACGGGCCAGTGGCAACAGCTGCAACTGGAATAATGTTAATGACAAATGGGTCCTCATATGTTGCAGAACTGACCTGACTGAGGAAGAAAAATTAAACAGAAATAGCTTTTTCTTCTTTTTGCACTGGAATATTCTCTACTTCTGTAGATAATTTATTCTTGAAAGTCTTAGGAAGAGTAAGCTTGTCATGTCATCTTATAGCAACAAGAAAAGGTGCAGGAGCAGCAAAAGCAGTAGATCTAAACAATATTTTGGCTGGCCAAGACACAGTCATAATGATGACTGCTGAGAAGGCAGTTTTCCTTAGATGTGTACATCTTATCTCCTGTCTCCCGGGCAACTTCCCAGTATCTTTTTGAAATTACTAAAGACCAACTAATGTATTCTAATACTGTGACAAGCCTTATCAAGCCAGTAAAATGCCACATCATTTTCTATTTTGAGTCATATACAATAAACCAAACCCAGTAACTAAATACTGATGGATATAAGTATTCATTCCCATATCACCATGTAAATAAAGGCTACATTGTTTTCACATTTGGCATGAAAAATAGTTGAATCTGTACACTGAATTTCTAGACAAACTGTATATCTAGTTCTATTGCATACAATATGAAATTCCTTGGAAATTATTTTCGCAATGTTCCTTATGCTTTAGAAAATATATTCATATTAAATCAACAAACTTTCCTTTCCCAGTACCAAAATCATAGCTTGGTATTTTAGAACATTCAAAACAATCAATATTTTAAAACCTATAATCAGAAGCATCAAAAATACAGAAATATTTTTTCTTCATCTGAAAGTACTTGAAAAATATATTAATTAATTAATTAATACATGCAGTAAGTCTTGACACAGTTGCTTGTGGATCTCAGAAGATATAAAGGCTGAGTTGAGATGTAGACTGTCAGCTCCCATGGTATGACTTGACACAGTAGAGTGCACATTTCAAATATTATTAAAGATTGAAAATTGTCTTATTGTCTTCATACAGCTGATGCAGAGATAGTGAATAAGATAGATTGTAATTTTTAATTTGAGTCAGAAAACATTTCTCTAACTAATACTCCTACGCAATAAAAAAAAAAACATTATCCACATGGGGAAATAGAAAAGAAACCAGACTTAACAGATCCATGAACACAGGAAGAAATCTCTATTTTGAGAAATATTGCTACTTTAAATAATAAACTACACGAGAAAACTAGTATTGAAAATAACTAAAGTAATACCTCTTTTTAAAGAACAGTAGTCTTGCTCACTAAGCAGTTAGAAGACAGGAATTCCCATTTTTAAGACTGATATTTTCTGTGTACATGATAATGACTGCCCTTGGCATCAGAGATAAACTCAGTATGAAGAGAGAATGAATTCAATGCTTTTAAAATCCTATTCCAGACTGCTGAAACAAGAATGCATCTCTTTTCTGCAATCTCGTTATCAAATTTGCTGTCCCTACTTTGCTGTGAATAGAGAATACTTCTGGATCAATGGTTTCTTTAGTTTTACTACAACCTGCAAAGAAGTCACAAACAAAATTTGCTGAAACAGAATTGTATAAGTTTTGTATTTCTGAATAAGCATGCTAATACTTAACTTGAAAAATATTGCAACACACTCCTACTACATGTAGGAAGTTAAAAAGGAAAATGAACAGCAGGGCTAAATCTTAAGGCTATTCAATCCATATACACTATATGAGCTGAGAGAATGGTTTGTAACAAAAACAATTTTTAGTGACACATCAGGCTTAGAAGGTGTTGCCAGTTAATTTTTAAAGAGCTTGAATTTGTAGTGGAATGGTAATGACCATCAATCACTGGAGGCTGCCTAGAACAAATGCAGAGCACATATGAGGGCAGAGGATCAGCACAGGTTCATTCTCAAAGACTGAAGTTTTTTTTCATTTGAACAAAACAGAATGAAGTATTAGGTGTGAGTTGTTTGTTCTTTTTCACGTTGCTATATTTCTGCCTAAAATAAAACCTTTGTTGATGCAGTCAAAGACAAGGGGATCGAGTGCACCCTCAACCAGTTTGCAGATGACACTAAGTTGGGCAGGAGTGCTGGTCTTCTGGAGGTTAGGAAGGCTGTGCAGAAGGATTGGACAGGCTGGATCAATGGGCTGAGGATAATGGTATAAGGTTTATTAAAGTGAAGTAAGAGGTCCTGAATTTGGGTCACAACAACTCCATGCAACACTACGGGCTGGGGGCAACATGGCAGGAAAGCTGCCTGGCGGAAAAAGGCCTAGGAATGATGGTTGGCAGCAGCTGAATATGAGCCAGTGTGTGCCCAGGTGGCCAAGAAGGCCAGTGGCACCCTGGTCTGTATCAGCAATAGTGCAGCCAGCAGGACCAGGGCAGTGATTGTCCCTGTGTACTCAGCACTGGGGAGTACAGTGTGCATGTCAAACCCTGTGATCACTTCTGAGCTCCTCACTACAAGAAGGACTTTGAGGTGCTGGAGTGAGTCCAGAGAAGAGCACCAGAGCTGGTGAAGGGTCTGGAGCACAAGCCCTATGAGGGATCTGGGATTCTTTAGCCTGGAGTAAAAGATAGTCAGTGGAAATCCTCGTGCTCTGTACAACAACATGAAAGGAGATCATAGTAAGATGAAAGTCAGTTTTCTCTCCCACACAACCAGGGACAGGACTGGAAGAAATGGCCTCAGGCTGCACCAGAGGAGGTTCAATTTGGACATCAGGAAGAATTTTTTCACTGAAAAACTGGTTAGGCATTGGAATGAACTACCTAGAGAGGATATGGAGTCACCATCCCTGGAAGTGTTCAAGAAACAACTGGACATAGCACTTAGTGCTATGTTTTGGTTGATGTGGTGTTGGATCAAAGGTTGGACTCAATGATATTGGAGGTCTTTTCCAACCTTAATGTTTCTAAGATTCTATGTCCAGAATGTGGTTAAATGCACACTGCTAACCAGTACAGTTTGCTTTATTGGTAACAGCTTTAATTTTGCCCACCTAAGTGTGGGAAATTTGCACTCCACTGCCATTGCTGCTAGACATGCTCACATGCCTGCTGCCAGGCACCAGGCACCAGAAATAGTTACACAGAAACCTACAGCTCCTAATAGCTCCTACCAAAACCAATATGACAAACAGACTATTTTTAAGAAACTAAAAGAAAACATAGAGGTTAGTAATGGTCAGAATGAATTTTATAAAAAACACACCATATCAAATCAAATCAAATCAGTTTCCTAATACTCAAGGAAGCAGAGAGAAGAAGCAAAACATGCCATATACCTTGTCTTATATAAGACTTTATGTTGTATAGAGGTCCAGTAGCCAAGCTAAAGAATATTTAGATGATGAAAAAAGAATTTCTAAAGTCATGGGAAAATTGTACTTGTGAATTCATTATCAGTGGTTCAGGTACACCCTGAAAAGGACTGAGTAATGTTCTACAAGGATCAGTCCTAAGGGAGTGATACTATCAGATGTTATTTTCAATGACCCTGTATGATGATCAAGTAGAAAATGTTTTGATTATATTTGAAGACACCAATAAGCTGATAGTATAATTGCAAAATGGGAATAGAGTTAATGAAATCCTGATACACAGGGAAATTACATAAAAAAAGGAAAAGATGGTGTTTATTATGGGCAAATCTCAGGCCATGGACTTGGGTAAGAACAATTAACTGCACAAAAACAGGGAAGGGAACAAAGGGCTTATTTAGAGCTCTGTGGAAGTATATTTAGAATTGTTGTGAATCATACCTTCAAGGATTGTGTAAATGCAAAGCCCATGTGATTAATCACACACAATGATTAATAAACTGTCACAGCTAACAGGACATTTCAAATAATCCTTCTCCTTTCAGTGCTGACCTCTGCTGCAGTGCAGCAACACTGATTGTTGAGCAATGAAATCCCAGAAAGACAGGACAGCCTGGATGGCATTCAGAGCTAAAATTTTCTCGGAAGAGAATTGAGAAAGAGATGGACTGGAAAGAAGAGAGGACTGGAAAACAGATGAAGAGGAAAGTTTGGGTGAGATAGAGTTCTATTGCTTGTTGCCTAATTACTTTTAGGATGACAAGGCTTCAAGTTTCTGTCTTTGAATGTTGAATCCTCTTACAGGAAAATAAAATTACTCATATGTCCCACAAAGTCCTGTCAAAGCATTTAATGGCTTTTCTGAAATGCTGCAAATGACAACAAAATACTTTATAATGTGACCAGGTTGCCTATCTCAGTTTTTTTTCAATTCTCAACTAATTTCCTTTCTCATCCTTTTCCAAAAATATTAGCAACACTCTTTTACTTCACGTTCAAACTTCAGAGGCTTCAGGAAACTCTTATTTCACATTGTCAAGCCTTGAGCATCAACCACAACACCTAGAAGTATCCTTTATTATGTTTTTTTGAATCCAGGACTTTGTGTCTCTGGGTCTTAGAAAACATGACAGACACTGAAACTGTTGCAAACCATGATGGTCCTTGGCTTTGAACCCAGCACTTACTGAACCAGGCGTTCACTACTGAAATGATTTTTTTCAGGCTATACCTGAGCTCAAGAACTGTGTCTGGATTGCACTCATTTCACACAACAGCCAATGCTGACTTTGTCTTAAAGGAAGAGGCAGAGAAGTGAGAGGCAGAGAACAATTAAAACTTCAGCTCCTTCATTCTAGTTGCTTTCATTTTGCCAACCCTATCCAATGTGAAACCCTCCGAAATGTAATATAACTTTTTAAATCTGCAGAGTTTATGTAGCATAAATCCCACTTGCCTAGTGGGAAAGAGAGGGGATCATCCCAGTCCCTTGCTTGCAGTACTAGAGTTTCTAGCTAACTGTGTGCTCCTCAGAAGAGGCTGTCACAGCAGGGGTGCTTTCCATGGCATGGTCACTGTGTTGGCACCTGGTAAGCATCATATTCCTTTCCTGGCATGAAGGAGAGGCATTAGTAAACTGTGAAGTTTTCAATACCTTGTGTTACCCAAACTACACCAGTTCTGGTGCCTTGACCTGATGGGAGGTGTTCATTGCCCAGGATTTCTTCCTCAATATAAGCAAGGTGTGGGCTGAGAAGGGATGGGGCTAGCTTGATCTTGCTCTGTCATAGCCTTGGCATTTAGCCTGTGCTTGCAGGGACTGGGAGTGCTCCCAACATCCACCCTATAGAAACAGCTACTGAGACCTCAGTTTATCTAGAAATAAATCATTAGCCTGACAAGAAAATCTCTTTATGTAAATATCACTCTGAGCATCCAAGTTTCAGACACCACTGAAATGCATGAAATTTCTATTCAGCTGCAATATGCTATGGAAAAGGTCTTAAGTGCCTCAACAAACAGATGCCAGTGAATATAGTCTTTTACTGCTACCCTTCTATTTCTTGGGATGGATAAGGACTGATATTCCAGAGGCAGGGAAGGGCAAGAGAGAATAAAAGGTGGGAAGTTTCCCACTGACAGTCACAGTGTGATCCTCTTCTGGTTGCTTTCTAGGAGAAACAGCATAGCCTCGTATGATTCATGTAACAGCAATCTCTGCTCCAGATGAATACTAAGCACCTGTGTGCCCTGATAGCTTGCTCTCTTGCCACTTCTAACTTATCATTAATGGTAAAATAGGTATGGCCTCTTCCTATTTTACATAGTTTCTTTGACAGTGCTTCAGCTATCCATCTCTTCATTTTCCAGGGCCATTTTACCATAGTGACAAACAGCCCCAATTTTCTCCCTTCAAAAAGCATGATAATTATTCAGCTAGAATTAGGAAATCACATCAAATCCTGTCACCAGCGACTAGCCACTAGGTCTTAACTTGTGTATTCCCATGACAACAGTCTTTCTACAGTGCTTGCTTTTCTATGGTGCCCAGAGTAATTCAAGCTGCCTTCTAAAGCCTTGGTTTTTCCCATTTCCTGGTAGTTTCTTGGCCCAGGGATTTAAAGAAACTCTCTTTCTGCCATGCGCAGCATATTCTACTGTGAAAAAAGTGGAACAAGTCCAGTACTTGGCATCTATTAAGCATCTGTACTCCAACTAACAATTAATTAGGATTAAGGGATGTTGAAAATCTATCTTACAGAAGAAGAAAATAATTACCAACTATTAATCATGTATTATGATTATGTATTATTCTTTCAGGTACTTAAAGGATAATTGCAGGCACTTTCCAGAGCATCTAAGGAGACTTGTGAAATATTTAAATTGCCCTATAACCCAGGATCAATTGAGAAATGTCCAAGTTTCTCACAGGCGAACTAATGATTTACTGCAGCACTTCTGTCTCTCTGCTCATGCTGTTATTTAAAACACAACCTGCACCTTGCAGCACCCCAAATTATGGTTTACTGCTGAACAGCAAGGCAGGCAAGCTCTATCTATGGGACATTGTTGTAGTTTGTAGAAGTACATCCTCTGTCAGTGAACAGAAAAGAGTACCACTGTGGGATGCCATTGCTGGGGAAGGATCCCCTGCATCCACTTGTCAGAGGAGGGGTTGTCAGGTGAGGCTACAGACCTTTCAGTTTCTACTTGAACTCTCATAGATATGGACCTGATGTTGTTGTGGTGAAAAAGGATGTATCACGAGAGCTCTCCTTCCCCATCATATGCATTGAGAGGAACTCTTCTGCACATTGACCATGTACAGCCTTCAAGTGATCTAGGCAGGCAGCACCCTCTAGTTTTACAACAAAAGATCAATCAAAATGTTCCTGGGAAATCAGTGATGAAGCTGAGCCTCCCTGGTTAGGCCTCCAGGTCTAGTAACATGATGTATTTCTAAATTCAATGTAATGAACCTGAGCATTAACCACCTGGAACCCTTAATAATCTGTTCTGAGTCTGATGGCTAATTAAACTAAACATGACAAACTTGCCTGCAACTAGAACTAGTTCTAATTTGTAATGTGTAATTTGAATTAAAAAATAACAAAAGATTATATGCATATCTATAAAACTTAGCACCCACAAAAATATTCAATAATATATAAATCTTAGTTTTGAGTACTAGATCTCACTCGTCAGAATAAAAAGAATGCAAAAAATAATTATGCAAAACTTATTTTAACCTCAGAAGTAGATTCATTGAGTATCAAATGTGAAATATTAGAAAATGAACAAAAATGCTTCTGGGTACAGAGTTTTTATTTTGTATGTTGTTGATATCAGAAGTGCATATGGTACTATTCTTTCTGATTCTTTAGGTACAATGTATTGTACTCAGAACACTGATTCAATGAGTTTGTATTTTTCATTATGTGTAAAACACTGTTTGTCCTTTCCCCAAAACAAATGTTTAATATATACAGATTTATTTTACTAGGCACTTAGATTGCTGACTCACTTTTAAGTGAAGATTAGTCCTCTAAGAGAATGACCATCTGTTTCAGCCGTTTCTTCTCCATAATGAAATTGGAGCGAAGTGATTTTAACAATGGAATTTTAACAGCCAAGTGATTGCAACTTCTGTGGGGGGGAAAAAAAAGTCTGGAGCCCTAAGGTAGTCTTGAAGAAAATACCTTATAATTAAGTGATTTTACTTATATTCTTACTATTGTTAGGAATAAGCATACTTCAGCCAAGGTGTAATTAGTAGGATGGCACGATAGGTAAATACTGAATGGGACCATTGTGACCAGCACAGTTGTAAACAGGTCTGACCTTTACAGAAAATTTCCATGTGGAAGCATTATGAGGACATGGGGCACAATTCAGGAATACTCTGCATTATTTGACTTTAGTCTTTAAATTATTTATTTTAGTCTTTAGTCTTTAAAATTATTTATTTTAGTCTTTAAACAGGCACAGATGTCTGTACTTAATAAATGTTTGTAACACTTACTGACTCTTTATTATGTGATGCTGTTGGGGAACTCTGAGTAGGAGTTAGATATTGATATATAGATTTGAATATTGATCTTGAAATTTAGGTGTTGAGAGTTTGGGATAAGGGTTCTCATTCTCCTTTTTAAACACAGGCCTCTAAACCAAAACATTTCCAAAGACTTGATTATCTCAGATAAATTTCATTCTTCTTTTTTAAAGCTTTGTGTCCCACAGGACA
>VYZP01065530.1:722-12973 GCA_013400635.1 Hypocryptadius cinnamomeus | reverse complement strand
CCCCTCCGCTGTCCCCATCAGGTTTTTCTTCCCCAACTGGTGCGGACTGGGACAGTCCCACCGCTTCCAGCTGCTGAACGGCCGCGCCATCCCCGTCCTGGATTTCCCCGTCATTGATTACCTGTTCGCCCAGGTGAGCGCTGCCAGCCTGGCTCCTCCTCCTCCATCATCATCATCATCATCATCATCATCATCCCCCGGGCTCTCTCTGTTTCCTGTGGGGGCTGGGATGGTGCCGGGGGTGTTTTTGGGGTGTTTTGACCACTCCTCCTCCTCCTCCTCCTCGTCCTCCTTGGCTCACCTGGAGCTGCTCGTGGCTACCCCCGGATGGGGTCACTCTGTCCCCTGGAGGGGACACGCCCCAGGGACAGGGAAGCAGAGCCTGGGCAGGATGTGACTCCCGGGGGCTCTGGGACACGAGGGTGACACAAGCACGGCTGGGAGGGTCTCGGGAGATGGGAGAGCCCCCTCGAGCTTCATGCCCCGCCCAGTCCCGCAGCGATTTCATCGGGGGCCGCGTGGCCGTGGGGCTGAGCCTGCCCACGCAGGAGCAGTGCCTGAGCCTGGCCGTGCTGGACATGCTGCGCATCGCCAAGGAGCAGCGGCAGAGCCCCGCGCAGGTCTGCAGCCACGTCAGGTGAGACCATGGGGACAGTGGCGCTCATGGGACAGCCTGACACCCATGGGGACAGCCTGACACCCATGGGGACAGTGTGACACCCATGGGGACAGCCTGACACCCATGGGGACAGTGTGACACACATGGGGATAGTGTGACAGCCATGGGGACAGCCTGGCACGGCCAGGGACAGCCTGAATCCCATGGGGACAGTGTGACACCCATGGGGACAGTCGGACACCCATGGGGACAGTGTGACACCCATGGGGATAGTGTGACACCCATGGGGACAGTGTGACACTAATGGGGACCGCCCGGCATGGCTGAGGACAGTCTGAATCCTATGGGGACAGTGTGACACCCATGGGGACAGTGTGACACCCCTGGGGATCATGTGACACTCATGGGGACAGCCTGGCATGGCTGAGGACAGTCTGAATCCTATGGGGACAGTGTGACACCCCCAGGGACAGCCTGAATCCTATACGGACAGTGTGACACCCCCGGGGACAACCTGAATCCCATGGGGACAGTGTGACACCCATGAGGACAGTGTGACACCCCTGGGGACAGTGTGGCACCCTCAGGGACAGTGTGACACCCCTGGGGACAGCCTGAATCCCATGGAGACAGTGTGACACCCATGGGGACAGTGTGACATCGCTGGGGACAGTGTGGCACCCCCAGGGACAGTGTGACACCCATGGGGACAGTGTGACGCCCATGAGGACAATGTGACACCCCTGGGGACACCCCGACACCCCTGGTGACAGTGTGACAGCCCCGGTGACAGTGTGACAGCCCCGGTGACACCCCTCTCCCCTCCCCTCAGCTACAAGTCGTGCCTGCCGGCTCCGCTGCGCTCGCAGATCCAGCAGCACAACTTCATCACCCGCAAGCGCCTCCGGCGCCGCTTCGGCAAATCCCTGCGGCGCCTGGGGGGCTGCCAGCCCGACGGGCCCCACCTGAAGCTCAAGTACCTGCTGGACCTGGAGCGGCTCCAGCGCCACCGCAGCGAGGAGACCTTCCACGTGCGCTCGCCCGGATCCGCGGCGCCCGTCACCATCCACGTGTCCGGCGACGGCGGCGTGGCCTGGAGCTGCGGCGGATCTGAGGTGCTTCGGGGTGGCTGGGTGTGCTGTGGGGAGTTTGGGACGGGGTTGTCACCCTCGCTGTCGCCTCGTAGAGCCGCCAGCACTTCTGCGACTTCCCCGACATCGCCGACATCAGCATCAAGCAGGCGGCGAGCCGCGACGGCGGCGCCGTGGAGAACCGGCTCGTCACTGTCACCAAGGTGGACAACCGCGTGCTGGTGAGCTTGGGAAGGGGTTGGGGAGCCCCAGGGGGGCTGCAGGGGACAAGGGGGTGACAGCAAGGCTGGCACAGGAGGTGGAGTTCGCCACACTGCGGGAGGCTCGGTCCTTCGTGGCTCTGCTGGATGGCTACTACCGGCTGACGGCGGATGCTCAGCACTACTTCTGCAGGGAGGTGGCACCTCCACGGCTGCTGGAGGACCTGGAGAACCAGTGCCACGGGCCCATCAGGTGGGTACCGGGACCCCCTGGGCACCCCCGAGCCCGAGGGGTTGTGGGGACAGAGGGGACAGAGCCACCCCCGGCCCGGGTGGGGCTCCACGGGGATCTGCTGGGTTTGGGGAGGGGTGGGCACTGGGGTGGTGAAATAGGGGTCTACTCCAGCCAGGTCTCATGAGCTCTTGGAGATTTATTTCACACTTGAGATAGCTCAGCTACCTTAGAAGGCATAAAATCAGCAAGATGGCTTTTGTGGTAGTGTTGGAAACAAAAAGGTTTTAATAAAATGCAAAATAACAAAACTCTTTACAGTGAAAAACCGAGCTGGGTGCCAAAGGTTCTTGGGTAAAACACCCAAGAGGCTCCTGGCGCCGGAGGTTCCAGAGGCTCCTGGTAAAACACCTCACAAAAGCCATTAGCTCCTTTGTTCTCTTCTTTTCCTAGTAAATTCCTCAGGCGGGACTTTTTGGCTCCTGCCCAATTGGCCATCCTTAAGTTTGAGGTGAAGTCCCCCAGGTCTCATGAGATGCCTTTTCACCTAATTGAGGAGAGAAACTTCTGGGTTTCTTTCCTTTTTGCGGAGACAAAGGATACTTTTGTCACTCCGTCAACAAGGGGCACATTCCTATAGGGTGGGCACAGGGGGTGGGGCAGAGGGGGTGGGACACAGAGGGTGGGGCACAGGGGGTGCCCGCGGTGTCCCCAGGGCCACCGCGGCCGTCCCTGCCCTTGGCAGCGCTGAGTTCGCGGTGAACAAGCTGGAGGCGGCCGGGGGTGCCCCGGGGCTGTTCCTGCTGCGCCGCAGCCCCCAGGACTTCGACAGTTACCTGCTGACCGTGTGCGTCCAGGTGAGACCCCCGGGACACCGGGCAGGGGGGCTTGGGGGGGGTCACGATCACGGCACCGCGAGGGCAGCACGGCCCTGGCACCTGCGGGGCGGTGACACGAGGATGGTGCCACCCACGGTTTCCCTTTGGGGCAGGAGGGGTTTGGGGGGATCCCGGGGGGTCCTCCCGGTGCTGACCCCGGTGCTTCCCCCCCCCAGACCCGCTCCGGCCGGGATTACAAGCGGTGCCGGATCCGCCGGGACGAGGACGGGCACCTGTGGCTGTCGGGGGTGGCGCGGAGGTTCTGCAGCCTGCGGGAGCTGCTGGGCACCTACGGGCACCGCGGGCTGCAGGCTGAGGGGGCACCCATGCGCCTGGAGGTGGCCTGTCCCCCCCGGCCCAAAGGTGACACCGGGGGGGGGGCATGGCAGAGCGAGCTGTGACATCACAGAGCGAGCTGTGATGTCACAGAGTGGCTGTGATGTCACAGAGCGGCTGTGACATCACCGAGCAGCTGTGATGTCACAGAGTGGCTGTGATGTCACAGAGCAGGCTGTGAGGTCACAGAGCAGGCTGTGATGTCACAGAGTGGCTGTGATGTCACAGAGCTGCTGTGATGTCATAGAGGAGGCTGTGATGTCACAGAGTGGCTGTGAGGCCACAGAGCAAGCTGTGATGTCATAGAGCAGGCTGTGATGTCACAGAGTGTCTGTGATGTCATAGAGCAGGCTGTGGTGTCACAGAGTGTCTGTGATGTCATAGAGCAGGCTGTGAGGTCACAGAGTGGCTGTGATGTCACAGAGTGCCTGTGATGTCACAAAGCAGGCTGTGATGTCACAGAGTGTCTGTGATGTCACAAAGCAGGCTGTGATGTCACAGAGTGGCTGTGAGGTCACAGAGCAGGTCATGAACTCATAGAGCAGTCTGTGATGTAACAGAGTGCCTGTGATGTCACAAAGCAGGCTGTGATGTCACAGAAGCGGCTGTGATGTCACAAAGTGGGCTGTGATGTCACAAAGCAGGCTGTGATGTCACAAAGTGGACTGTGATGTCACCGAGCAGCTGTGATGTCACAAAGCAGGCTGTAAGGTCTCAGAGCAGGCTGTGATGTCACAGGGTGGCTGTGTGAGGTCACCAGGTGGGGGTCCCCTGCCTGAGCCCCCCCTCACGCCCTCTGTGCCCCCCCAGAGAAGTCCAACCTGCTGATCGTTCGCAGCGGGGTCCCCTGTCCCCCCGGGTCCCCTCCCGTCCCCCAGCGCCGCAGCCTCCACCAGATGATGTTCCACAAGATCGACCCCCAGAGCCTGACACAGGTACGGGGCAGGGCAGGGCCGGGGTGGGGTGACACAGTGGGGACAGGCACCCTCCTGCAATGTCCCCATGTCCCCCAGGGCGAGAGCCTGGGCCAGGGCTCCTTCACCCAGATCTACAAAGGCGTCAAACGGGAGCAGGACGAGGAGGACGGGCCCCGCCAGACCCCGGTGGTGCTCAAGGTCATGGACAGCAGCCACCGCAACTGCCTGGAGGTGAGGGGGTGGCACTGCCACCTGCAGGATGTCACCCAGGGGTCCCTAAGGCCCCCCCTGAGCCGTCTGGCCTGCATTAGGAATTGTGCAGCCGGCAGGAGCAGGGAGGTCATTCTTGCCCTGTGCTCAGCTGGTGAGGGCACACCTTGAGTGCTGTGTCCAGTTCTGGCCCCCCAGTTTAGGAAGGATGTTGAGATGCTTGAACGTGTCCAGAGGAGGGCAACAAGGCTGGTGAGGGGCTGAGAACACAAGCCCTATGAGGAACATTTGAAGGATCTGGGGTTGTTTAGCCTGGAGAAGAGGAGGCTTAGAGTTGACCTTATTGCTCTCTACAACTTCCTGAAGGGAGGTGTAGACAGGTGGGGGTCGGTCTCTTCCACCGGGCAGCAACTGACAGAACCAGAGGACACAGCCTCAAGCTACGTCAGGGAAGGTATGGGTTGGATATTAGGAAAAAATGTTTCACCAAAAGGATAATGAAGCACTGGAATTGTCTTCCCAGAGAGGTGGTGGAATCACCATCTCTGGATGTGTTTAAAAAAAGGCTGGACGTGGCACTTGGTGCTGTATTCTAGATTCTGAGTTGAGGTGTAGGACATAGGTTGGACTTGATGATCTCAGAGGTCTCTTCCAACCTCGTCATTCTGTGATTCTGTGATCTGTCCCCGTCCCAGTCCTTCCTGGAGGCCGCCAGCACCATGAGCCAGCTCTCCCACAAACACCTGGTGCTGCTGCACGGCGTCAGCCTCGGCAAGGACAGTGAGTGCCCGGCGGGGTGGTGGTGCCACCTGGGTGCCCCTGACCACACTGTGGGCACCCCCTGAGCCCCCTGGGCGGCCCCCAGGTGTGATGGTGCAGGAACACGTTCGGCACGGGCCCCTGGACCTGTACCTGCGCAAGAACCGGGGCGCGGTGACCACCGGCTGGAGGCTGACGGTGGCCAAGCAGTTGGCGTACGCCCTCAACTACCTGGTGAGCCCACGCCGCTGGGAGGGGGTCCTGGGGGTCCCAGGGGGTCCTGGGGATGCTGGGGGTCCTGGGGGTGCTGGCCCTGGGTATGGGGTCCTGTGTTCATCCTCCATGGGGAATCCTGGCGGTGGGCTCTGGATCCCAGGTCTGGGTTTGGGGTCCTGGTTCTGGGTTTGGGGTCCTGGTTCTGGATTTAGGGTCTTGGTTCTGGGTTTGGGGTTTCTGGTTCTGGGTTTGGGGTCTTGGTTCTGGGTTCGGGGTTCTGGTTCTGGATTTGGGGTGCTGGTTCCGGGTTTGGGGTCCTGGTTCCGGGTTCGGGGTTTCTGGTTCTGGGTTTGGGGTCCTGGTTCTGGGTTCGGGGTCCTGTGCTCATCCTCCAAGCCAGGTCCTGGCTGTGGGCTCTGAATCCCCTTCACCAAACTCACCCACCCTAGGGTCAGTGTCACCCTCCTTGCCTGGGACAGCAAGTGAGGGGGTTCTGGGGGGTCCTGGAGGTCCCAGGCCCCCCACAGTGGATGTCCTGCAGCTCCCAGCTGGCCACATCCCACGGCTCTCCCATGTCCCTATCCCGTGGATCTCCACAATCCGTGTCCCCTGGGTCCCCTGAGCCCGGACCCTGCAGCAGCTGCGCATCCCTGCCCTGCAGCCCCAGTGCACGCACAGCTCCCAGTGCAGCCCCAGTGCATGCACGGCTCCCAGTGCAGCCCCAGTGCATGCACAGCTCCCAGTGCAGCCCCAGTGCATGCACGGCTCCCAGTGCAGCTCCAGTGCATGCACGGCTCCCAGTGCAGCTCCAGTTCATGCACAGCTCCCAGTGCAGCTCCAGTGCATGCACGGCTCCCAGTGCAGCTCCAGTTCATGCACAGCTCCCAGTGCAGCCCCAGTGCATGCACAGCTCCCAGTGCAGCCCCAGTGCATGCATGGCTCCCAGGAGGCTACGGCCACGGATCCCATGTGTCCATGTCCTGTAGATCCCAAATATCCGTGTGCTATGGATCCTACACATCCCTATCCCACGGATCACACACATCCATATCCCAGGGATCCCATGTGTCCGTGTCCCGTGAATCCCAAATACCTGTGTCCTGTGGATCCCACACATCCCTATCCCATGGATCCCATGGATCCATGACACATCCACACCCCACAGGCCCACACCTCCATATCCCACAGATCCCATGGATCCCCATCCCACAACGCCCGCACCCCACATCCAATGAATCCCATGGATCCCCATCCTGCAACTCCCACACCCCACATCCCATGGATCCCACGGATCCCCATCCCACAGTCCCCAGTCCATCCCCATCCCACATTTCCCTCACCCCCACATCCCATGGATCCCACGGATACGCATCCCACAGCCCCCAGTCCATCCACACCCCACAGCCCCCACCCATCCCTGGTGCTCCCCCCAACCCACCCCAGTGCGTGGGACCACCCTGAGGGTCCCGACCCCTCTCCCCCATCCAGGAGGACAAGAAGATCCCACACGGGAACGTCTCTGCTAAGAAGGTGCTGCTGGCACGGGAGGGGGACACGGCTGGGGGGAGCCCCCCCTTCATCAAACTCAACGACCCCGGGGTCAGCGTCACCGTCCTGGCCCGGGACAGTGAGTCAGGGGGTCCCAGGGGGACCTGGGGGTGCTGGCCTTGGGGTGCTGGCCCTGGGTATGGGGTCCTGTGTTCATCCTCCACGGGGAATCCTGGCAGTGGGCTCTGGATCCCAGGTCTGGGTTTGGGGTCTTGGTTCTGGGTTTGGGGTCCTGGTTCTGGGTTCGGGGTCCTGTGCTCGTCCTCCAAGCCAGGTCCTGGCTGTGCCTGTGAATCCCCTTCATCAAACTCACCCACCCTGGGGTCAGTGTCACCCTCCTGGCCTGGGACAGTGAGTGAGGGGGTCCTGGGGGGGTCCTGGGGGTGCCGGGCCCCCCACAGTGGGTGCTGAGCGGGGCCTGGCACCCCGCAGTGCTGGTGGAGAGGATCCCGTGGGTGGCCCCCGAGTGTGTCAGCGACCCCGGGAGCCTGGCACTGCCAGCTGACAAGTGGGGCTTCGGAGCCACCCTCTGGGAGATCTTCAGTGGGGGGAACATGCCCCTGAGCCTGCAGGAGCCCCAGAGGGTGAGGCTGATCCCAGCATCCTGCTGGATCCCAGCCCTCCTGCCCCATCCCGTTCTATCCCAACCCTCCTACCCCATCCTGACCCTCCTGTCCCATCCCACTTGATCCCACCCCTTCCCCCCCATCCCACTGTGTCCAGACCCTCCTTCCCCAGCCCTCCTGTCCCTTCCTGCTACATCCTAGCCCTTCTTCCCTGCCCAATTCCATCCCAGCCCACCCCAAAAATCCCATACCATCCCATTCCATCCCATCCCATAAATCCTATCCCATCCCACAAATCCCATTCCATAAATCCCATCCCATCCCATTCCCTGCTATGGATCTCATCCCTTCCCACAAATCCCATCCCATAAATCCCATCCCATCCCACAAATCCCATCCCATCCCATTCCATTCCATTCCATTCCATTCCATTCCATTCCATTCCATTCCATTCCATTCCACAAATCCCATCCCATCCCACAAATCCCTTCCCATAAATCCCATCCCATCCCATCCCATAAATCCCATCTCTTCCCACAAATCCCATCCCATCCCATCCCATCCCATCCCATCCCATTCCCTGCTATGGATCCCATCCCACCTCTCCCGCCCCATCCCTCTGCACCCTGCCCCAGCTCGGAGCCGTTCAGGGGCTCTTTGGGGGTCCCGCATCCCCCTCTCCCCCTCTCCCCCAGAAGCTGGAATTCTACCAGAGCCGCCAGCAGCTCCCGGCTCCCCGCTGGCCGGAGCTGGCGGCGCTGGTGGCGCAGTGCATGGAGTACGAGCCCCAGCGCCGGCCCTGCTTCCGCGCCCTCATCCGCGACCTCAACAGCCTCATCACCTCCGGTGGGCACGGGGACGGGCTGGGGGGGCACCGGGGGACCCCACAGCGGCCTCACCCCCCCGTCCCACAGACTATGAGCTGCTGTCGGACCTGTCCCCCGCGGATGTGACGCTCCGGGATGGCTTTTGGGGACACGATTCCCTGGCCATGAGCCAGGATCCCGAGCACTTCCAGGAGCGGCACCTCAAGTACATCTCACTGCTGGGCAAGGTGGGGCACAGGAGAGACCCCGAACCCCAAAATTCAGCACAGCCGCTCTTCCCTCCCTGGATTTGGGGTGTGGGACATGCTGGTTGTGCTGAGAAACAATTCCAGGAGAGACCCCGAACCCCAAAACTCAGCGCAGCCACTCTTCCCGTCCCAGATTTGGGGCATGGGACATCCTGGCTGTGCTGAGAAACAATTCCAGGAGAGACCCCAAACCCAAAACTCAGCTCAGCCACTCTTCACTTCCCATCTCTTCCCAGATTTGGGGTGTGGGACATCCTGGCTGTGCTGAGAAACAATTCCAGGAGAGACCCCAAACCCAAAACTCAGCTCAGCTGCTCTTCCCTTCCCAGATTTGGGGTGTGGGACATCCTGGCTGTGCTGAGAAACAATTCCCCTCTGTGTGGGGAATTTGGGGGGATGAGGCACTGGGAGTGTGAGGGGCACCCCAACATCCAGTTCCCTGCACCCAGGGGAATTTTGGCAGCGTGGAGCTGTGCCGCTACGACCCCCTGGGCGACAGCACGGGCGAGCTGGTGGCGGTGAAGAAGCTGCAGCAGGATTCAGCCAAGGAAATTCGGGATTTCGAGCGGGAGATCCAAATCCTGCACTCACTGCAGCACGACTTCATCGTCCGGTACCGGGGTGTTTGCTACAGCCGGGGTGAGCTGGGAATGGGGCAGGGATGGGACTGGGAATGGGGCAGGAATGGGCTGGGAATGGGGCTGGGAATGGGACTGGGAATGGGGCTGGGATCCCCGATCCCGGCTCCCGCCATCCCGGTGCTGGATTTGGCCGCAGGGATGCGCGGGCTGCGGCTGGTGATGGAATTCCTGCCCAACGGCTGCCTGCGGGATTTCCTGCAGAAGAACCAGCCCCGCCTGGAGCACAGGACGCTGCTCCTCTACGCCTGGCAGATCTGCAAGGTGGGATCAGGGCAGGCACGGGGAAAACGGGGGTGCTGCTGTCCTCGGACGGGGCTGGAGCAATGCCACGGGTCACCCAAGGGTCATTGTCCAGCCCTGGGGATGCTGCAGGATCCCGGCCGGAGCAGTGCCACCCTCACCCCTGGGGCTGTGCTCCAGCCGGGATGAGCCCCCAGGGACCCTCACCCGGGGGTTCCCCAGCCCTGGGGACGCTGCCGTGTCCCCGCTCCCCTCCAGCCGCCACCTCCCGGCAGGGCATGGAGTACCTGGGGGCGCAGCGCTGCGTGCACCGGGACCTGGCGAGCAGGAACATCCTGGTGGAGAGCGACAGCCACGTCAAGATCGGCGACTTCGGGCTGGCCAAGCTGCTCCCGCAGGACAAGGATTACTACGTGGTGCGGGAGCCCGGCCAGAGCCCTGTTTTCTGGTGAGGGGGGCACACGGGGAGGGCTGGAATTCCAGAGGGATCCAGGGCTCAGGATCCCCTTTTCCGGGAACTCAGAATCCCCTTTTCCTGGAGCTTAGAACCTGCTGGTCCCAGGGCTCAGGATCCCCTTTTCCCAGGGCTCAGGACCCCCTTTTCCCAGGGCTCAGGATCCCCTTTTCCAGGAACTCAGGAACTCCTTTTCCTGGAGCTCAGAGCCTGTTTTTCCCAGGGCTCAGGATCTCCTTTTCCCAGGGCTCAGAACCCATTTTTCCCAGGGCTCAGGATCCCCTTTTCCAGGAACTCAGGAACTCCTTTTCCTGGAGCTCAGAGCCCGTTTTTCCCAGGGCTCAGGATCTCCTTTTCCCAGGGCTCAGAACCCATTTTTCCCAGAGCTCAAGATCCCCCTTTCCAGGAACTCAGGAACCCCTTTTCCTGGAGCTTAGAACCCGCTGGTCCCAGGGCTCAGGATCCCCTTTTCCCGGAGCTCAGAACCCATTTTTCCCTGGAGCTCAGAACCCATTTTCCCCGGAGCTCAGAACCCATTTTTCCCGGAGCTCAGAACCCATTTTTCCCGGAGCTCAGAACCCATTTTTCCCGGAGCTCAGAACCCATTTTTCCCGGAGCTCAGAACCCATTTTTCCCGGAGCTCAGAACCCATTTTTCCCGGAGCTCAGAACCCATTTTCCCCGGAGCTCAGAACCCGTTTTTCCCGGCAGGTACGCTCCAGAATCCCTGGCTGACAACATCTTCTCCTGCGCCTCTGACACCTGGAGCTTCGGGGTGCTCCTCTACGAGCTCTTCACCTACAGCTCCAAGAGCAAGAGCCCCTCAGAGGTGACCTTTCCCTGGAAAGGAGGGGCCATTCCCCCTGGGACCGGCCCCCGCAGCCCTCCCGGTGCTCCCGGTGTCCCGGCACTCCCGGGTGTCCCGGCGCTCCCGGGTGTCCCGGTGCTCCCAAATATCCCAGTGCTCCCGGATGTCCCGGCGCTCCCGGGTGTCCCCGAGCTCACGGGTGTCCCCCGTGCCCGCAGGAATTCCTGCGGATGATGGGCACCGCGAGGCCGCTGCAGATCATCTGCCACCTGCTGGAGCTCCTCAAGGACAACCGGCGACTCCCGGCCCCTGCCGGCTGTCCCTCGGAGGTGACACTGCTGCCCCAGGGCTGGCGGGGGGGTCCCCGGGGTGCCTTTCCTCCCCTGATGTCCCCGCCGTGTCCCTTGTCCCCCCCAGGTGTACGCGCTGATGATGAGCTGCTGGGCCTTCACCCCTAGTGCCAGACCCACTTTTGGGGAGCTGTCCCCCAAAATCGAGGCGCTGCGGGATGGGCGGAGCAAAACTCGGGGGTAGCCACCCCCCCAGAATGTCACCGGGACCCCCAGTCCATGGTGATGCTTTGAGGGGGCAGCGTGGGGGGACACAGCCCCCACCCCCCTGTCCCACATCACAACCCCCCTCCCATCCCTTTGGCTTTTCTCCCTTTTTTCCTCGCCCTCCCCCTCCATGGCAGAATTGGGATTGGGAATATGGGAATATGGGATTTATGGGAATATGGGATTTATGGGATTTGTGGGAATATGGGATTTACGGGAATATAGGAATATGGGATTTATGGGAATATGGGATTTATGGGATTTATGGGATCGGCGCCGTGGCAGGAAGGAGGCAGCAGCCGGCGGGGGGGAATTTATTAGAAAATAAAGTGTTTAATAAAAGAGCAGCTCCTGCTCCCTTCACAGCACAGGGGAGGGCGGCGGGGGCGGGGAGCAGGAGGCGACGCGGGGACAGCGACAGGGCGGGGACAGGAGGAGGAGGAGGAGGAGGAGGAAAAGGAGGAGGAGCCCCCTCCCCAGCCTGCCTCCATCCAGTGTTTCCAATTCACACAACCACGGGAGAAGCCCGGGGGGGCCCGGGGGGGTCCGGGAGCCGCTCAGGACCCCGCCAGGTAAATCCCTGCGGAGGAAAGGTGGGCACAGAGCAGGGAGGGCACGGCCCCGGCCGGGCACGGGCACTGCCCAGCGGCGGAGCTCGGTGCCAGCACGGAACTGGGTGACCTCGGGCATTGCCCAGAGAGGGGGGAAAGGAGTTTGGGGGTGGGCAGAGGACCCCACGCCCCCCCAGGATCGTGGAGAGCAGGGATGGGACCCTCTGGAAAGGGATCTTGGCACCACAGGGCCATGGGGAGCAGGGAGGGACCGGTGGGGATGGGACCCTGAGCACCCCAAAGTGCAGGGAAAGGACCCTAAATACCCCAGGGAAGGGACCCTGAGCACCCCAA
>VYZP01065529.1:0-16920 GCA_013400635.1 Hypocryptadius cinnamomeus | reverse complement strand
AGGGTTGTCAGAGGTACCGAATGCTTTAAATTGCACAGTATTTGTGTGGTTTACAGGATCCCTTTAAGAAGACCTAAATATCAAATGTGTCTTCACATGTCTTCATGTGCCTTCAAAATTTTATGAAGAAATTGGTTTTCTTGGAAATTCCTCTTCTTAACTAACATGAAAAAAATGCTCACCAAGAAACAAGAACACATATTGCTGTTTTTTCCAAGAAAAATATTTAATGAACATTAAAACCTGATTTTATATAAGCTGTGTTCCCAACCACACTCCCACAGCTTAAAAGTTAAACCCTAAACCTGTGCAAAGTAAAAACGAATGAGACAAATTTTTCACTGTCTCAAATTGCACCAGTATAACTCATCAGCAAATTCATTTTTGGTGTTGTTTTCCATTGAGTTGATAAGCTATGTGTTAATTGTGCCTTACAGCAGGTAACCGTATTTAGAGACTTCAGAAGTCCTGATCAGCTTTCCTTCCTTCTGCAGCATCTAACAATTGTTTATTTCTTTGCAAATTGCTGATTTAATTCATTGAAGTGTGTAGATGTAAATGCTATATACACCTTCAAATGTACTTCCATGATTCAAGGTCCTACACAACCTCCTCTGGACAATTTTCTGTAAATCACTCCAGCCTAGCTGGATAAATACAGCTTTAGGAATCAAATGTGAGACCTTGACTTGAAAAGAATATCCTAACACTATTTAGATTTTCATATTAATATGTGCTGTTGGAATCAAGTATTGGTAATTTTTCTGCGCTTTGAAAACAAACAAAAAATAATACACACATGCCTCCCCCCACCCCCAAATTAGAAGATTTTCTTACTGGAAAAATTGTCCAGCTATTTACTATATTATGTATACTATATGTTATACATTTATAGTATAGTATAGTATAGTATAGTATACTAATGTATACTATATGTTATACATTTCAGATGATGGGAAAACACAATGATTCTTTCAAAATAAATTATGGGTTTAAAATATTTGAAAGTATGTTGCCCTAATAAATNTTAAAATATTTGAAAGTATGTTGCCCTAATAAATGGTGACTTATATGAAAAAAGGAAATAAATAACTTCAAGGCTTTATTTAGATCCAGTCTGTTATTGTAAAAGATGCTGTCAATTTATTTATTTTTTTATAACCTCCAGCAATGGAAGATTATTGTGATAAATGATTCATATCATTGCAATATATACCTTTCAAAATTTCCATATCTGGCAACTAATAGACACTTCTTGAAGGCTTCGATAGGCTCTTTAGCCAGATAACATGGCTGGAAGCTGCTTCATGATTAATTTCATCTAAATGTGGTAATTATCATACTTTGAAGTAATGCCTGCAGAACATGCTTTCACAGAGAGTTAGTGGAAGCTGAGGATTAACCCAGAAATATTTCAGTTCAGAGCAACATATCACCCAAGTAGAAATATATTTGCTTCCCAATTTTTCAACATTATTAGACTACTTGGCAGTCATTTGCATTACCTTATCTCACATCAACTTCTCCACAGCAATTTAGAAAGGAACAGAAAAAGGAGTAATTTTGTAGTATTAGCAGAAATGGGGAAGTCTTGGATTTGCAAGCAACTTAATTTGACAGTTTCTGCCCTGAAGTATTTCTTATATTAGTGTTTAAGAGCACAATTCATTTATCATTCATATGTGTTGTGGACATCAAAATTATCCTTCCTATATTCCAGAAACACTATAGTTAATTAGAGATGACGTTAATTTCCATGTAAACATCCAGAGGAGTACCTTCTCCCACTGCTCTATGCATGCCTTTGCTCCTGTCTCACAAGATCCCCACAAGTAATTTCTAGGTTGTACAGGTGAGACTAGTGAAAAGGGTATGTGAAGCACCAAGAATGTTTCTAGAAATGGGTGATTTTGTACCCAGTTAAAAGCCTTGAGGTAGAATAGCACCAAAAATTATAACAGAGAGAGAAGCTATCTCTGCATATTTCTGCACACTTATACCACCCCAGTAAAGATTCCAAATCTCTCAGCCATCAGAAAAAAAAAAGTCCTGCCAGAATATTGCACAAAAATCCTATCTTAAGTGAGACTGAACAGCCTCGTTAAGTCTTTCTGGTAGATTGCTTGGCCATGCTGCATTTTGATTCAGCTATGTAATTTCAGTTTTATTCAAGTCAAGCAGGGATGAATTTTGCCTGCTCTTACGTGGACCATACGTAGGGCTGAGTTCCTCTAAGTTCAAAAGGTGTTAAGTGGAAAATCTTCTAAAGTAGGCCTCAGTTGTGTGATTGTCAACAACTGCAGGGAGAGTGCCTTTCATTGCATCTCTGTTCTTAGGCTGCTAGCAACATCCTTCCTTGTGTTCCTGCAGCCTGACCGCATGCACATGCTGAGCAACCATAGCACAGCCGTGCATGAAAGCCATGGTAACTCAGCCAGGTGTCAAACCCCACAGATTACCATACCAAAATTAAACAAGGGTGTTCAGGGTCACACTGGATTTCCCGTATTTACCCTTAGGGTCAAATTAGTGCCACTGTTCCGTGGAACAAACAGAAGTGGAATGAATCATTGCATCATTCTGATGCACTTTATAGCAAATAAGCCGTTTCACCTCTAAAGCACACACTGCAGTTTTCTGTCTACCTTTATCCTTACTAAGTTTTTATGCATGTGTTTGTTTTTGTTGGTTTTTTTCTTACAGATAAAAAAGAAGCTGCTGTATCCAAAGAACTCAAAAGTAAGGAACTACTATCTCTTTTATATCCCATGCAGTTTCAAAAGTGCATTTCATTAATCCAAAAATAATAGTTATTGAGTTGTTGAAAATACAAAGAAGGAAGTAGCTACACCATTTATAATTGAAAAATTATATGTTTAGACTTCAGCTGCCTCCTACTTTCTTAATCCATTCTTATCCTACTTCTAACTGCACACTCCTCTTTGTGACTGACAGTTTTGCCTTCCCCTCTTTCCTATCACTGTCGTCAAAAACAAAGGTTTCATAGGGGAGGAATGTGATCTCAGCGGCAGCAATTTTCATAAATAGGCTGGAAAGGCTCAGAGTTGAACATGCTGAGGAACACCAAATTTATCTTCACAAACACAAAACAAGGGCCCTGCCTGTCTAGGTAGCTTTGGTTCCAACAAAGAGGCTTCTGCAGCTGAAGAGAGATGGGAATTGTGCTCTTCTGAAAAAATAGTCAAGAAATGTTCTGAGAACTTGATATAATGAAAAAGGGAAGAGCTACGTCTTCCTTTTCTGCAAATTTGTAAGTGTCAATGCCTCAACACAATAAGGACAGTAAGACAGTGTCTTTGGTAGGACTTCATCTGCTCAGCATTCTGTTCTGAAAGTACAGTATATAAGAAAAATTAGGAAAAATATGGGGCTTCAAAATCTGATTCAAATTCACAATTAAAGAGTGCACTGACTCTCATTCCCATGTATGAACTTTTGTGACTTCTATGGCAGAGCAATCTCCTGCTATCCTCAGTTTTGCAGCAATTTATCAAAAGATTTCATTTGGCAATGAAAAAGAAAAACAACCTTATACTTTGGGTTGTTATGCAAATTTTGCAGAAGTATCTAACAAAACATTTCATTGACTTACTCTACAAGTAATGTTCTGTTAGTAAAATAAGAACCTGTTTTCAAGCAGGTCTTAAAGGACCTATCAGTTTGCATACATAATTCCCCAGAGCAGCCTTCGAGTGCCTAAAAGGAGCCTACAGGAGAGCTGGAGAGGGACTTCTCACAAGGGTATGCAATGACAGGACAAGAGGTAATAGCTTTAAACTGAGAGCAGGCTTAGATTGGATATTAGAAAGAAATTCTTCCCTGTGACAGTGGTGAGGTGCTGGAACAGGTTACACAGAGAACCGTGGATGCCCCTCCCTGGAAGTGTTCAAGGCCAGGCTGGATGGAGCTTTAAGCGACCTGGTCTCATGGAAAGTGTCCCTGCCTGGCAAGGGGTTTGGAATGAGATAATATTTAAGGTCCCTTCCAACTCAAACCACTCTGTGATTCCTTTCATGGGAGAATTCCACAGCAGCTGCCATAGCAAAACTTCCCATCTCCACCACATGAGCGAAATTTGCAGCTGAAAGTAGTTCATGTAAAGATACAGAATCATTAGCACTTAAATAATTTGTGAATAGCAAACTGGAAATGGTATGCTTGCAAAAGCCAGTTTAAACTTTGGGCAATTTTGTTTCAATGCTTCTAAAAAGTTATATAAATATTAAATAAATTACAGAAATTTTTAGTCAAACATATACTTAATTTTATTTTTTCTCAAAATTATTTTCATTTCTCAGATATTAAATGTTTAAAATCAAAATCAAAATCTTTGTATAACACCAAGAAACTTTAGTTTGTTTTCACAGATGTTATGAAAAAAAGTTTAAAAAATTCAATGTCAAGCATACTCTAGCTGAGAGCTCAGAAGGGGATAAATGAAAGAGTCCTGCTATTTCGTGTTAGGTCCATTTGACACTTGTAGAGCATGTGTGTTGGATCTGTTCTGCAAAAACAGGCACTCTGAAAAGGGATACTAAGTAAATTCTTCTTCAAGGTCTTGTACAAATTTTCCTGCAGGAGGGGTGAATACCCCAAATAATTACAATGCTGTGTTAATAATTAAGTTAGGATATAATTATCAGCTGTGGGCTTTTGAATGGATGGAAATAAAGAAATCCACATTGCACATGCAAACTATATTTTGTTTTCATTCCGTTTCACAAGACAATCTGATGCATCTTTTATGAACTTCTCAAAAGACTGGAGGGGAAGGATTCAAAATTACATTCCTGATTTAGCTATGTTCTTTTTCATTGTAATAATACAGTGACAGATGTGCAGGATTAACTAACATTTTTTGGCATTCTGTAATTCAGCTTGTGATTAAAATGATTAGTTATTTCCTCTCAAGATATGAAAACGTGAATTTTAATTTAAAGAACCTTCTAGTTGATACCAAAAAATCTTTTATGACCGTTGGTGCAGTTCAGCTTATGGAAATTTGTTAAACTATTGTGTTTTAAGTACAGGTTGTTTTGGTAGTTCCTGAGGATAAAAGCAATTACTAAACAGTAATAAAGAGTGAATAAATCTAGTTGGTTACTTAGGTTCTCCTACATGGGGCTAAGATTCCCCAAATCCACATGGGGATGCCCACACCATTCATCATTGGGACCTTCATTCCGCAAGGACACGCTCTGCAAACAAAGACAGTAAAATGCAAGTGCTTCATGAAAAGACCAAGAACAGTTACATGGGTGGAGAAGGCATGTTCCTCTGGTAGGAGAATACAGCAATTGCTCTTTCAATTGCAGGATCAAAGATGAAGGCATTCTCCTAATCCTCCTCCGTTCTTCAGGATGGAGGGAGATTCCTGGTGTAGCCAACTCAGTGGATGTACTTTGAAAAAGCAGCCCAATTTCACCTCTTCTAACCAGGGCCAGTTTCAGATTAGGGGAAAGGATGCCACTGTGAATAGCTGCGGGATGCCCTGAGGTACCACTACTGAACTCACAAGAGTGAGTCCTCAACAGCTGACAGAGGCTGGTTCAGGACCTTCTGCTCTCCTAGCTAAAAGATGAGATGCAGAGGCTCCCAGCACACAGCTGCTGCCTGAGGGGCAAGGCCATGCTGAAACCCCTACGTGCCTTCTCTCCTCTGCTTTGCCAATGGATATTGAACTAGTGAGCAGAAAAAAGCTGAGAGAAGGGATTCGATGCCTAACAACCAGAGCTTACTAGCCCTCCAGCTGGTTATTCTGTTGTTGCCTTTGAGTTTATTGAAGACAACTCAGCCCTTCTCCCTTTGGGTAATCTCTTTGTTTAACTCTTCAGTTAAAAAATATTGTTACAGGCTTCCTCACTGGAAGCCTTTCCTCAGATTTCTATTGGGTTTTTAAAATAAAATGCTTTGTAATAAATGGTGTATTTTTTTTTTTTTACTTTTTTAAGAGCCAGCAAAAGCTCCTGCAGCCAACCCAGCCATCAAAAAAGCAGCAGCACCAGGTAAAGAAGAAAAATGCATGCAGTATATTTCTTGTACTCTTGAACCAGTTTATTGCATCATAGCACCATCTGCTGGATTGCACATGAGCCAGTGGTTTTTGTTAGCTGTTGGGGTGATTTTTTGTCTGTTTTGCTCTAAATCATTGAAATAATTTGTATGTGAAATATTTGTTAAGAAAAAAAAAGTATTTAGCACATATTTCTAACATTATGTTTGCTTCTTGTAGCCCCATGGTAGCTATACGTTGCCATACTGGGCCATTCTGCAGAGCTTGAGAATAAAAAAAATTAATCTGAATGTAAAGTCTGATTTTAAAAGCAATATTTACAGAGACTACTTTCCATGTGAAGCTGTTTTTGAGCCCTTTGAGAAGGGGATCTGGTATTTCAAAGTGCTGATCTCGCAGTAGGTTGCCAAAATGGAGCTCTTGGATAATCATAAATATGCACTAAAAAGACAAGCAAACTTTTTTTTAAACAAATAATGGCATAAATTCCTATCTGAATTTAGATTGGATTATAAAATCTAATAATTTTTATTTATTTATTATCTCATCTGCTTCACAGCCATCTTCAAAAATGCCACATCTAATTTCTGCTTTATCAAATAAAACCCAGTATAATAAATAACAACCTGAATAGTCATTATATTTGTAGTTTGACTACATTTTACATTAACTATGAAAAAACCTCTCAGGAATTCCAATATGAAAATGTGCAGAGTATAAAACCATAATATTATTCTAGTCTAAAGCAGGATAGCTGGTGCTGCATCAGACAGTGCCATCCCAGCAGTGGTGGCATCCCAGCAGTGGCCAGCACACACTTCCTCTGCTGCTTCTTGCCTCCAGCTGATCCCCCTGTATGGATCTGAGATAGATTTTTTTCCTTTTTTTCTTTTTCCTTTAAGATTGTTTTCTGGCTATCTTTCTCTAATTCAGGCTGTTTCAGTAGTCTGTCTCAGAGCTCTCCTCCACTGAGAAAGGGAATAATGTCTTGCATCAGTAGGGGTGACTGGGAATTGGTCAAGGATCAGTGCAAGCCAGGAACACCTGCAGTTGTCTCTGCCACAGAAGGACTCATAACCTGGAATCACAGAGGATGGGGCTGTGGACTGTTGCAGCACATATCATGTGGCTGTACCATGCACTGTGTGACACTGGCCCGGGAAGCACCATTTCCCCACCAGTGCCCCCGTCCCTGCCTGCTTTGTTTGCTTGACACCACGTTCACCTCTGCTAACACAACGGGGGGAGCAGTGCAAACCACCCCACTGCCATGGCTGACAGCTGAGAGCTGTGCCAGGAATGTGTGTGTGGCAGGGCGTTCAGCCTGTCAGTGAGTCTGGCTCCACAAACATTTACATTCATGTCACTGATAACTTCTTAAAGCAGCTTTGTTGCCACAGTGTGTTGTAGAGCTAGACCCTTAGAAGTCTCAACAGAACTCTGCAGAAATCGTTATGTTAGAACCATATGCTTATAATTAATTCATTCCACCTGCTTGCATCCAATATTTGTGTTCATGTTTAAAAAATATTCCAATGAGTCTGCTTGTTGGCAAGAAAGGTGATGACAGTAATCTGCTTAAGAAAAAGAAAGAGGGAAAACTGGCATGACTTTTTATGGAAAAATAAAATAATTTTGTCTGTTCTGACACATTTCTAAATATCTAGTTTGCCTTAAAAATTATAAAGAGCAGTAGGTTTTGAGTTCTACATTTTAACTTCCTCTCCAGTTCTCTGAAAATTAATTTACCACCAGAATAACTCACCGTAGCAAAATATTAAATATGCTTATTTGGCAACATCGTAAGTAGACTGCTGCCTATTAGCACAGTAAATTAAATACATTATCCAATTTCATATTTCATTTTCTTCCACATATCTTATTACATCACAACCTGTACCCAAGAATGCCTAAAGCTCAAGGTTTACTCCTCTTAACAGATTGAACAGACTGAGAGCACAGCTGGTCATCTCACAGTGCATCTACATCACATATGTTCCTGATCTTAATGTCACTGGCTGAGAAATCCCTGCCTAATTCAACATGCACTATTTTAATCTCCCTACATGTATACAGAGAAAGCAAAGAAAGTGAATGTGGAGTCTGGAAGTGTGTGAGAATTTCTGGATCTGCAAGCTGACAGCTGCTCTAGGAAACCAGCCTCAATACATCTCCATCACTTAATTTTGAAAGTTGATATTTTCAAACATTTCTAGATTTCTCTAACTGGGAAAAATCACTCCTCTGGCAGTCACTGGAAACTGGTCTTGAGATCTCAGGATTTGGCTGTAAAGCAGAACAGTTTTGTAGGTATATGGAGGTGATGCTGTTCTAAGGAGAGAAATTAGGGTTGAAGATGTTTTGTTAGATGTCTTCCTCCATAACCCTGTTTTATGTTGCTCCCATTCTAAATCTTTCAGGCATTCCCTCCTTTTTTTCTGCACAGTGCATTGTCTCCCCAGCTGTGCCAGCAGAACCGGTCTGAGAGTGACCCACCCTTACAAAATATCAGTCTGTCTCTTTGCCCTCAGGAGTGGCACAGGTTTCTTTCACAGTATTTTCTCAGGCACCCCTTGTGTGCTGGGCAGGGTCACTCCGAAGGGTTTCCCAGAGCCAGGGGTGTAGTGGTGAGTAGCTAACTCATCCTGAGATGTTTTGTCAGGACAGGGGAGTAGGAGGTAAATCTGCCTCTTATTCCCATCCCTCTGCAGCCTCACACCTCAATCCTTATCATGCCCCACAGCTGCACGTAATTCTGCTGGGTGGGGCAGAGTCATCACACCTCGGTTTAGTAAGTTTGCTGGGTCTGTTTTGTTACTGTGGGAAAAGCCAGTGCATAGACAGGGCAGGGAGCACAGGCTCAAACCATGCAGAGAGCATTTCCAGCTAAATTTGCTCATTTAGGCCGAATGTATTCCCTGGCAGGCAGTGAGGAGCCGCAGTGCCACTGGTTAGTGGCACTCCCGTAGCTAGGGAGAGGGATGGGAACAGCTCATCTCTGAGTCCCTCTCAGGAAATGGCCTCACTTCATAGGCAAGACTCCTGCACCTTCTCTAAGCACCAGTGAAAGTGCTTTCCCCTGATAATTTGCCTGATTTGAAAACCAGTTATAACTCTTTTCAACACTGCAAAAATTAAATCCTAATTGCTGCTTAGAATTTCCCTGGAATGGTCTTGAAATTTTAATTAATTTTACAGTATGTTTAACAGATTTTGTACTGTCACTTAACTGCCTAATTACTGGGTCTTAATGCCTAATTTTCCCCATCTTCCTCTCCACACACGTGCAAAAAAAAAATCTTATTCATCATTTGCTTTGGGCTCATAACAGAAACTCCTTTTAAGCACAATTTCCCCCTTGAAAATCAATAAAATTTAGTCTGGATCCAGAAAGAATAAAATAAATATGACAGACAACAGCTAATTTTAAGTGCTCAGATGTCAGCTGCATCCAATCTCCCAAACTGACTGCAGTTGTACCAGAACTACTATTACTTTGTTATGCCACCAATCTTTTCACTGTTTCTAAGAAGCAGAAAGAGGACATTTTGTATGAAATTGTGTAGGAAATGGGTTCATGGGGTAAGTACAGAATATTAGAATGCAGGCTATACTGCAAAACTTGGTTAGAGGATGGGATCACTCTGTCTAAAGCAGGAAGAACTACTGGTACTGGTTATTTACTTAGCAGGGAAGTATTTTTAACTCTTGGTTCAAGATAAATGATTGTAACTAAAATAGCTGGAAAGCTATTGCCATAAGGTATAACCAGTTTTAATCTACATAAAAAGGAAAAAACCACAGAAGTTTATGGCACAGTAGGTATGTTTAAAATGTAGAAAAGGTTTATCAAGCAGCTGGATTAGTGATTATCTTCTAATTATTACCTGTAGGACACAAATATATAGAAAGCTAAAACCGTATGTTACAGAAGATTAATAAAATTCAGCAATTCTATTGCATAATTTAGCAACACAGTGGAACAGGCAAACTTATCATGGGTTGTTTGTCAAGCTTCTCAGATTCAAGTCTCAAGTCACATGCCAGGGATGTATTTTACCCACAGCACTACACCCTCTGCATCATTCATCAGACTATGTATTCTCATCTTGTGTAGATATCTGTAGTCAGTCCAAGAGGAGAGATTTCAAAAATCAGGGTCAAGTTTATGTTGCACACCCCCATAAGTACTTTTGGAGAAAGGAAAATGTGCCTGTCTCTCTCTCTGTAGGGACATACTAAAGTTTCCCATCCTGCATTCTCTTCAGGATCTTGTCTGAGGGTCTCTGTGTGCCCTGAAATTTCTCTTCATTAGCAACCACTGCACCTTGTTGAAAGCATCTCTGCACGTATTTCCATTATACTGATGTTACCAAGAAAATTATTCTGGTAGCTGGACTGGACAGTTCAATTTTCTGTTTCCTGAAGTTAACCCCCTCAGACTTTTTCAGAACATAAGCACAGCCATTCTCAGGGTTTATATTCCGGGTTTACAGTCTATCTTTTTGGTGATGAACGTTAGACGTAACTTATTGAATGCAGAAGGACAAGCTTTGCAGTTTATTCCTGTACAAAATAAATCTTCACTCAGATAGCAGGTGTTTATGCAGCAGTAAACCAAATAATGAAGCCCTACCTGTATTAATACTGCTGCTCAGGGTCTTTGGATTTGGATCCAGGATCATGCTGCAGTCCTTCTGAATCACCAAAGCTTTCTTTTCAGTTCATTTTAGCACAATTCTTCCTTTGTCCCACCTCAGCTTTTTGGGAAGTTAAATATCATATCTTCTCTGACTTAGTAATTTTCTTTCTGGTTTCCAAGGGATGGTTCCAGACTTGCCTGATTTTGCACAGTAGATGGATATTATCTGGTCTCAATCCCCAGCAATCCGCCAAAGGACAGGAGAAACTGGGTCTTGGTCCTCAACTGTTTGTCCCAGGGTGCTTCCACTAGGCTCTACTGAAGCCTCAGAGCTGACTCTGCTCCTGGTCTGCCAGGAATGCACTGCACCCTCCACAGCTAAAACCTTGTTGCTGGTGCAGTAGTCCATCACTCAGCCATTTAATATCTGCAGGAATCTATTATGTGGATGGAGATGTATTCCACAAATCATTTCAACCCACTGACATTTTTATCCCAGTTGAAGTCTGAGAAAATATTACAGAACATGATGTCTTAAATTGTCTACAGGATTATGTAAGCCGAGCCATTATCTGACTCTGAATGGGAAAGGAAAAATGAATTCTTTCCTTATGTCACAATAGATGATGCCCTGTAAGGGGAAGAATTTTCTGATGTTAGAAGATTTTACTTTACAACCATGAATTCTTTAGACATAGGATTTATTTAAATAGAGCATGAAATAGCTTATTTTACACTAAGCATTCTAATCTGAAATCCAGTTTTAATTCATCAATTTTTAAAAATGTTTTTGAGTAAATGGCCTAAAATCCATGATATTTTTTCTGCTTTTGCTAGGATGTTGAAATTCCCAGTCTCATAGCTTGGCACATTATTTTGCACTTATACTTTCCTTAGAGTGTTCTCTGTTTCAGGATAAATAGAGTTAAAATAGTTTCCAGTACTTCCTTTCATATCACAGTGTGTGTGAAGACACTTGTACTGTAAAAGCAGTCTTGTTTCTTTTTTTGTCACCAAATATTTACTATGCATCAAAGTACTTTTGTATTGCTAACACAAAGCACTACTTTAAGAGTAAGGCAGGGGGAGCAAGTTAACTACAAAAATTATTTTTATTCATACATGAAAGTAACAATAATATCAATAAAAGAGGGTCAAATTAAGTGCAATTAAAAAATCAGATCTAAAGGGATTCTAGAAGTGTGCACTCTTCACAGAAAAGACATTTTAAGGTGCTTTGTTCTGAGGCTGGCAAACTTTCATAGCCCTGTACTTGTTTATTTATTTGGGTGCACTTTTGGCTAGAATTGGGCCCAATTTCAACAAGGATTTAACATATCTTTAACTCCATCTTGAGATCAAGAATCACAGAATTCACAGCACCACTAGGTTGGAAGAGACCTTCAATATCATCAAATCCAACCTGTGCCCTAACACCCCAACTAGACCGTGGCACTGAGTGCCACATTCAATCTTTTTCNGGAATTATTAAACTTCATCTAATTGGACCCTGCCCATCCATCCAACTGTTCCAGGTCTCTCCGCAGAGCCCTGCTACCTTCCAACAGATCGACACACACTTCCAGCTTAGTGTCTTCTGCAAATCTACCAATGAAAGACTCAATACCCTCATCCATGTCATCAATAAAAATATTGAACAGAGCTGGCTCCAGCACAGAGACCTGAGGGACACCACTGGTGACTGGCCACCAGGTGGATGCAGCACTGTTCACCATCACTCTCTGGGCCCGGCCATCCAGCCAGTTCCTAACCCAGCAAAGAGTGCTCCCGTCCAAGCCATGGGCTGCCAGCTTTTCCAGGAGTGTGCTGTGGGATGCAGTGTCAAAGGCCTTGCTGAAGTCCAAATAGGCAACATCCACAGCTTTTCCTGCACCCACCAGGTGGGTCACCTAGTAAAGCATTCAAGGGCATACTTAAGATTTGTTGAATCCAAACTACCACATACACTACAGACATAATTATCTTTCCAGGCATTAATGTTTTGGAAGTGGTACCAACTTCACTTTGCAAGAAAGGGAATAAATGGGCCCAGTTCACTGTGATCATTATGAAGATGCCACTTGATTTGCAGGGGAATAGACTTTTCTATAACATATATGCTTAAATCTACAATTTATGATGGACAGTTTTGATGCCATTGCTTTCTGCCTGTGATGAAAAGCCTCAGACCGAATAGATGGAACTAAATGCAGTTGCATTTTATCCAGGCTTTTCTTTCTTTTCTCTGAACAAAATTTTTATCAGATATTTCCCAAAAAGGTAGCAGATTTCTGACAAAGATACTGATACCTGCTTTCCTTTTCTTCACAAAAATCCATCGGGAAAACTGTTGCCCTCCTCAAAAGATGATCATATGTAGAGGAGTGAGTGTATGTGTGGCATGATTTCACGATATAAGAGGTTGCATTAGTGTGTTCTTATTCCAGAAAGAAATGTATTTGTACAGTTCATAATCTTTATAAATCAAAGTGTAAAACAGTGGTGAGGTTTTCTACAATGATCAAGAAGATAAGAATAGCAGTGAAATATAGAAGAACAAATACTCCTTGGGAGCTGGAGAACAGGAAAAATCTAGTTTGATGCAAGACTTTCTCATGTGGATTATCTCAGGTCTAACAACATGATTGAACACATATTGAAACATTTCCCTTCAGCAGAAGGGATTAAAGGGATCTCATCTTTATCTAAATGCTTATGTTCACAATATTCTTAATGACAGGATAACTTGCAAAGCTTTATCAGTCTGTCTCATTTGGTTTTAATTAACTAACATGGTAGGAAGTTCCGAGAAGTTTTATGTATAGCCTATAAAACCAAGATTACAAAACTATAAGACCAAGCTAACTTTCTGCTAAGGATTTAATTATCTAAGACACTGCATAGGATATGACAACAGTAGGCTTCACTGAAATATTTGTGGTAAAAGATAAACAGCACTGCAGAAAGCACCATTTTTATTCAGCTACTGAGTGCAAACAAAATGATGTTGGTTAATTAACATGTGGTGCATCCCACACAACAGCGTATACACTTGAAATGCCATTTATTTAAACTTTTTCCAATCTATGCCATTCCCAATAGAATTTTTATTTTCCTGAACCATTCTTGGACATTAATGCTTTATCTGAATTAGGAAATAACAGGTGCACACAAACACTCATACTTGTGTGCACAAACCTATATAAATTATGACAGGAAATCAACTGTTCTTTCCTGTCAGGTAGCAGTGGGTCACACTTTGTGACTGTCTATTCTGGTAGTAAAGATTAAAATACACCTCAACAAATTTGCCAGCCTAGATGCTTTTCAGCACTGTTTTTGCTTTAGGGAATAATGTGGCTTAGGGAAGAGCTTCAGAGGCAGGTTCAGGTTTTCTTCTCTCTCCCACCTACTCTGAATTGCCTAGGAGTATGTCACTAGTAATGAAGCAAAAACCACATTTGTATGGTTTTATGAGCATCTTAAACATAACTTTGCCAGTTTTCATAAAAAAATAAAAGCCATTTGTTTAAAGCATCAGAGCAAATAAAGATGGCAAAACGTCAAACTAAATCAAATCTCAATTCTGTGCATGGTAGAAAAATACTGTATTACCAGCAAAACTTCCCTGAATAAAAAATGCTGTACAGTCTCATATGCATGTAAAAATGGTTAAATATAAAAATAATGACAAATGCCATGGCAAATGTCTGATGTGTTTACAGCTGGCAATATCCTTTCATGTGTCATACTAACTACTTGAAAGTACAAAACCAGTAAAGAATAAGACATTGAGATCAAGGAATGATAACTTTTAGCAAGCAGGAAAGATCTAGGCCTGAAATTTCCTGCAGTTTATGGCTCGTGCAGCAAAAGTTTTCAGTTCATTCTATTCAAATATCAGGACATGGATCACCTGAAATCTCATATCACATCAGATTTCCCAGAAATGCTTGATGTCAAATTCTATGTTATTCATTTTTATAAATTTTCTCATGGAAAAGTATTTTATTTCATATGCTTCTGGAAATAAAACTATCATGAAAGAAGTTCTATAGGTCTTCCCTAATCTTTGCAGTTTAGGGAAAAGAAAATTGTGAAATAAAGCTAAATAAATGGATTATACTTTTTTATACTTTGCCAAAACACTTGCTTGAGTGTTGCTGGGATCTTTCTGTTCCCTGATCTTCTGAGAGCTGAGAGATCTTAGAATGAGAGACAAAAATAATTGCCTCAGATCCACTAAAGACTGAATTACATTTCCTTTAGTTTCCATGAAGCTGTCCTGAGAAATAGTCAAACAGAAACCCCCAAAATACCAGTGAAAATTATATTTTCCAGAAGGAATCCTAAAATATCTGCAAGAAAGTGGAGAGTCTGAAGAGCACTCAGGCTACACAAAACCAAAGATGCAGATGCTGTCACGATTAAGAGCATTGAGGCGGCCAAACCACTGAGTCCCAAACTTTTGTCCTCTCAGTTTTAGCTATATTTTTCCTCTTTGACCTGTACTAGAATTGCAACCCAGGGTAGGATGCCATCAAGAAATTACATTTACTCAGGCAATAAATACCAGCTTGCTATTTCCATCACTTTTTCATATTGCAGGGAAAATCACAGCCATGGCAATTTTTTTTGATGACACAAATGTGCTCCATCATCATTTCCACTAAAAATTTCTTTTCTCATATAAAATGCATCTTTAAAGAGCCTACAACATTTTTAACATTTGTTATGTGATCAATACACTAAAGTGTTCTTTATATAACTATATTAATACTAGGTTAATGATTTCAGTCAATTAATCTTGTTGCTTTGAAACGTTGTTTGATACAAGCTTTTTTTGGGGTGGGAATATGGAGTAATTACATATTTTGTTTAAAACTTAACAATTGTGGGGTCTTTCATATTTAAGATCAATCTGTCCTCTCAAATATTAATTATTTTCATATCTCTGCATGAAATACGCCATTTATTTGCCCACTGTGCAGTCAGTATTAGCATTGATTACAAATTAATACTTAATGAAAATATTATTAATATTAATGGGTTTTATAAGAATATTTAATTTTATGTTGGCAGTTCTTTTTTCCTGTTTCTGATTCAGTTGAGTGATAGGTCACATCTGTGAATAAGGTTGCTTTTAGTGAGGGTACAACATTCAGAACCACTTCGGACACGGAACTTTATATCTTGATTCTAGAGTGGAAACTGTTTAATCATTAATGTTGCTCAACTCTCTTTGTGCAGTTTTGAGCACCATAACATAAGGATATAAATTATTAGGGAGCATACAGAGAAGGAAGATACTTAAGTGTCTAGTGGAGAAGTCATATGAGGAGTGGATGAAATTACTTGGTTTGTGCAGCCTCAAGAAGAGGAGATGAGGTAGACCTCATTGCGATCTGCAGCTTCCTCATGAGGCGAAAGAGTAGCAGACACTGTGCTGACCAGTGATGGGACCTGTGGGAATGGCCTGAAGCTGAATCAGGAGAGGTTTAGGTTGGATGTCAGGAAAAGGTTTTTCACCCAGAGGGTGGTTAGGCACTGGAACAGGCTCCTCAGGGAAGTGGTCACAGCAGCAAGCCTGACAGAGCTGAAGAAGCATGCGGACAGTGCTCTCAGGCACATGGGGGTTGACTCTTGGGTTATTCTGTGGAGAGCCAGGAGTGGGACCCAATGATCCTTGTGAATCATAGAGTCATAGAATATCCTGAGTTAGAACTCAATAATATCCCTTCCAGCTCAGGATATTCTATGATTTGATGATTCTGTGATCTATCTTGTGATCAGTCAGCTCAGATATTCTTGAATTTAAGAAATGTTCCTTTGTGGATCCAACCTTGCACAGCACAGCCTTTCCATGTGCTGTTTAAAAGCATCTGCAGACAGAAAATTTTAACTATTTTTTTTTGCTACTGTGAATGTCAGCACTGGCTGGTAGATGTTGTTCAGTCTCTATCTGAGGCAGGCTGCCCTGCTCCTTCTGCGAGGGGGCGTTAAAGTAAATTCTTGCAGCATGGAAAGAGGAATTACAGAAACTACCATTAAAAAGGAGTTGTCCTCAAGCACATATAATTGGGTTGCAGACCTCCATTTAAACCACTCTGAAGCAAAACTGCAGATGTTTTTACCTACACAATTTTTATGGTTTCCTTTTAGCATCTTATTATAAAGGACGAATCCTTTGCTCTCCTTTATTAACAACTAATCTTGTTAGCGTTCAGGAACACATAATCACGGA